>CAUYON010055187.1:0-34231 GCA_963573935.1 Arctocebus calabarensis
TGGCGGGCACCTGTAGTCCCAGCTACTTGGGAGGCGGAGGCAGGAGACTCGCTTGAGCCCAGGAATTGGAGGTTGCTGTGAGCTGTGATGCCATAGTACTCTATCCAGGGTGACAGCTTGAGGCTCTGTCTCAAAAAAAAAAAGTCTGTGGCGGGCCCAGCCTGTGGCTCAGTAGATAGGGCACTAGCCCCATATACCGAGGGTGGCGGGTTCAAACCCAGCCCCCGCCAAACTGCAACAAAAAAATAGCCGGGCATTCTGGCGGGCCCCTGTAGTCCCAGCTACTCGGGAGGCTAAGGCAAGAGAATCGCTTAAGCCCAGGAATTGGAGGTTGCTATGAGCTATGACACCATGGTACTCTACCAAGGGCTATAAAGTGAGACTCTGTCTCTAAAAAAAAAAAGAAGTCTGTGGCACCTGAAGAGCAGGTGGTTAGGGCTGGGAGTATGAACTGGGATGGGTGGCACAGGAAGGTGGGGGTGTGTACGTGAGGCCTCTCTGCCTGTACGGGTGGGAGGGTGAGGGTGGGAGGCACAGGGCTAAGGATGAACGCGGCCCTGGCAAATGGCTATAGTGTGGGCTGCAGGTTGGGGGGCACTGGTGACTGCATGGAGAGGCCTAATGGGTGGGGGCTGTAGAGTCCCAGGGGCTGGGGAACTCACCATGGAAGGCCCGGAGGTAGTTGTTGCCCAGGTACACCAGGTTCTCCAGGGCGGGGTTAAACTGCTCCATGATACTCTGGACCCCAAGGGCAAGGGAAGGGAGGGAAGGCACAGAGGTGGGAGAAGATGTGATGGCTAGAGCTAAGTTGCCAGGACTCAGAGGCAGGGCACCCCTAGGCCTGGGGAAAAGCCTCCAGACTCTGGGGAGTCCACCTTGCAACCTTGAGTCACCACTGCAGAGGTCTCAGAGGCCATCTCTTGGGGCCCCATTCCAAGCCAGAGTCCCCTTGCAGCCAGCTCCCACTCACACACCTGCCCTGGAGGAAGATCAGCCCCTCAAAGATTCTCCTCTCTGTGAGCTGAAGCTTGTCACTTGCCTTGGCCCCCACTGGGCACTGCTCAGCCCTGTCCTGTGTCCGGGCCCCACGGGGCTACACATACAGGGCTGCTGCTGACAGTCACCTGAGGGTAAGGTCAAGTCTTGTTCTTCTCAAAGAAGGGCACCTTGGGAGCCCGGCTGAGGCTAGGTCACCACGGGCCACCCCAGATCATGGCAACATGGAGAGCTCCCTGGGTAGTAGAGACGGCCCTGTACTTGGACTTGGACTTGATTCAAATCCCAGCAGCACTTCCCTTCATGACTTTGAATGAGCTTAACTTCATTGGTCTGTTTTCTCATCTATCAAATGGGGTGATTATTTTCTGCTTCTCAGGTAGGGGGATGTGAAGCTTACACATGAATGGGTGCTGCATACAGGAGGTGCTTGGTAAATGTCTATGGAGATTGTAGCAACCACTCTAGAGGTGAAGTAGGAAGTCCGAGGGCTCAGAAATGAGAGACAAGAGTCCCTACTGCCGGGCTAGGCAGCCAGCTGCTCCCCTGGACTCTCGCCTCTCACCCCCACTCTGCCTTGCCCAGGGTTTGGGAGCTGGGGGTTCTGCTGAGTGGGTGGCTGGCTGCTCCAGGTATCCCCATCCCTATGACCACTGCTCGGCCCAGCCTGCAGGCACCTGCAGCCTGACCTCTGTGCCCCAGGAGGAGGTGCTCGGCCCTGGGCCTGGGTGCCCACATGCTCACCTTGTAGATCGCCATGGTGGATCTGTAGAACTGGTCCATCTCGGGGGCCATGGAGGGGCTGCAGCTGATCCAAGCAGGAGGCTGGGAGGCAAGAGTAAAGGTTGGGCTGGGAGCACAGCAGGTCTTGGGCACCAAGGAGGCTGCCGGTGGGACCTGGAGACGGAGGCCTGCCTCGGCAGAGGTGGTAGCTTAATTATTCACCAGCTGGGGATGTCAGAATGTGATCTGGGGCGTAATCAGACCCCGCGGGGAAGGCATCCTGTGACGTGGGTGGGTTCGTGTGACCTGCCCTTCAATTATTTACTCCTCGGAGCCACTAGCTGCTAGGCACGCGTGGATAAGCCACTCCCCCGGGTCACTGAGAGCCCTCACCCTCCCGCCTGCCTATTGGGCTAGAGCTGCCCAACATCCACTCCAGGACCCTCCGGCTAGACCCAGCAGACACAGCCCCTGGAGGGAAACACACTGATGGCTATCATTGCCCTCAGGCCTAGTGTCCCTACCTGGAACCCCTTAGCCTATGCTTCAATGGAGGCCATGCCCTCCGTGGTCCCCATACCCACCCCAGCCCACTCTGCTCCTGTATACGCATGGGGGGTGCAGCACAAACCTACCGTCACCCAGACCTGGGGGCAGACTCAACTCTGCTTACTCACTGGCTGATTGTGCCCAAGTCCCCTGACTCTCTAGACTCAAATAGTCTCACTCTTGGCTCCCATGGCAAGGACTGAGGCCCCCTAGGGCCTGCCTGGGGTACACGGGGCTGGCAGCTACCTCTGAATACCCTAAGGGCCTGTTTGGGGGATTCTGGGGAAAAGAAGAGGGGCTCCTGTCCCCAGGAGCCCAGAAAACAAAGTGTCCAAGTGGACATAGGAAAATAGGAAAAGGACAGGTCAAGGCTGATGGTCAAGGGGGAGGGGACAACATACACAACATAGGCAAACTTGAATTCAAACCGTTTATTTCACAGTCTCAGGGTAGACCCTGAAGCCTCACCCTACTCAAAAACCCCTTCCATCAGGAAAGAGCACTCAATTTCTAGGAGTGACCTTTGAGAGCTGAGGCAGATCTCAGGGTGGGGCGGCCCTGGGGGTGCAGCAGCTGGGCCAGTGTGGAGGGGCAAAGTCGAACGGGTGTGCTGCTCCTGCTGCCCAGACTTTCCCTGCAGGTAGTGTGGGGGACGCACCGTTTCTCTAGCCCCAGATCCCAGGGAATAGAGTACAGGGTAGAAGGGGTGGGCTGTACCCACCAGGGAACCTGGAGAGCCCCCTGCTCGAGGCTGGGGCAGCAAGCAGCCCTTGGAGGCCCACTGGGAGGCCGGGGTGCCCCGCCCCAGCACCCTTAGGCTGACAGGGCAACCCAGTTGTCCTTCATAGGTAGGGGGGGTGGGTGGAGGGGGCTCTAGACTTTCTAAGCCTGGAATAACAGAAAGTGCTGGAGAGTGGGGTTGGGGGAGAGGGGTCTTCAGGACTAGCCTCAGGCAGGCAGTCAGCACCTCCAGTCCCAGTCTGTGGACGCAGAGCTGCCTGGGCCCGGACCTGCCCATCGGTGCAGTGGTTGGGCCTCCCCTGGCCTCCTCAGCAGAGGCTGAAAGGGTGAATGGGTGGGGTGGGACGGCTGGGGGTCTGGTGGCCTCACGGTGACAGCAGCAGCTGGATGAGCTTCTGGAACTCCTCCCGGTGCTCGTAGATGTAGACCTCAGTCTCCCAAAGGGCGTTGACCAGCACCGTGTCACTGACCTCGTCCAGCATGATGTCTGTCCCCAGCTGGGGGTTCAACCTGTCCAAGCCAAGGGGGAGGGTGTCACCCTACGATGCTCAGCCTGGGTTGGGGGCAAGAGCTAGGACTGGGGTGGGCTTGGGACCAGAACAGCCACTTGGGGGAAAGAGAAAGTCCACACCAAAGGCTAGAGAGAAGGGTGATGGGCCTGACCAGGCCAGGGCACCGGGCTGGGGCCGGGCCCGCTGAGCACTCACCTGAAGTACTGGATGCTGACCATCTCACACCAGGCCCGGGCCCGGTCCACAGCCCGCCCGTCCGGATCTGTGCACTGGTGAGAAGCGGCCTCGGTGAGCCCTGCCCACCCTCAGCACTGCTCCCATGTCCCAGAGCACCCCCTGGCTTGGACACTCTGCAGCAGAGTGACTTTGGGCAAGGTCCCCTTCTGGGGCTTCAGTGACTGCCCCAGCTGTGCAATCTGAGGAGGTGGGGGCTCAGCCTAGCCCGTTTAGGGTCAGTGGTGGGGCAGCAGCAGTGAGTGGACAGGTCTCACTGGAACTTTTGTGTCTTATATTCTAGGTTTTTGAAAGGGATTTACAGCTAAGTAAGTTTGAACTCCACCCCCACCCCCCATAGGGCGTCACTGAGAATCCCTGCCCAGCACTGAGACACTGAATCAAGGACTCTTTCTCCCAAGCTGGCTGAGGAAGGCGGACACAGCCCTGTGGGCCCACGAGGGAGGGTGCAGGCATCAACCTGGGGTTGGGGACGGGTCACACTCACACAGTCCACCACCATCTTGCCCAGTTCCTTGGCCCCAAAAACAGTCTTGGCCAGTTCCCAGGGATTGCTGGGACGGAAGACGTCTACACAAGTCACAGGTACCTGTGGAGATCTCCCTGTCCCCAGAGAGACGACGATGGAGAGTTTCTTTACCTTGTCACCCTGACCCTGTAGGAACCGGACAGGGCAGTCAGAGAGGACCTTCTGCAGGTGAGGATACTTCAGGGAGGGTCAGGATCAGAGAGAGGCCCAAGGCTTGGCAGTGGGGCACATGAGGACAGGGAAAGAGGCTGCTGGTGGCAAGAGCAGCCTGGCACTAGTCCCAGCCCAGCGCCTTGCAGGCAGGGGTCTGGCCATGGCCTCTGAGCTGTAGCCCTTTCCCCAGGAGGGCTGGTGTGGTGTCATGTGCCATCTGCTTGGGAAAGCACCTTGTGTACCAACAAGGCCTGCACACGCACCACCTGTGAGAATGATCCGTATGCCTATCTGCTCCTGGACTAAGTCAGGTGGTGGCCAGGGCAAAAAAGGGAGGGAAGGTTCTTTGGTTCTGTTATTTGCCAGGCGTCTGCATCATCATCTCATTTAATCCTCCAGCCAGTCTGTGGAGAAGGCACCTGTTACCCCCTTCACAAATGAGGACTCTCAGCGAGACTGGGATGGGAGGAAAAGGCTTGCAGGGTTACGAAGCAAGGAAACAGGGACTGAGGCTTGAACCCCGGGCCCTGGCCACTGCAGCTCTCATTTGCTCTATAAAACTCTGCTGCCAATTTGCTGGATGACCTTGGGTGAATCCCAGGCTCCTCACCCTCAATGGGAGACTAAGACTATAGGGTGTCCTGGGGCCCCTAAGTCACCTGCCACCTTCAGGAAGCCCATCCTGCCTGGCACTTCCCCTCTAATCACACACTTACAGGTGACATCACGTTGAATCCTCCAACAACGCCCAGGCAGGCACTGTTGTTACCCCTAATTGGTAGGCTGTTTGGCTCTAGGGTCTGGGTTGGCAGGGCCTTGGCCACCTCTGCTCTAACTCCTCAGGGTAAGGACTGCCTCTCTTTCTCCCGATCACTGATTCTGCACTGCCTTGTCCCCAAAAGTCTAGACATGGAGCCTCTTCCAAGCCCCCAGGGCTCTCAGCCAAGGTGATCCTCCTCCTGGGCCCAGCATGGTCCTCCACCTTGGCACCCAGAACACAGTGGAGGCATGTCCTTGGCTATGGGCTGTCTCTTCCCTAGATGTGAGCACCTCAAGGGCAAGTGTATGTCCCCAGGCTGGGGACATGAGGTACGCATGCTGCCTTCCCCTCAACAACAGACTGAGTGCAGCCTGGGTCTCAGAATCCCCCTCAGCACATTGCTTCAATCCAACAGGTTCAAGCGTGGGATAAAATCACTGTCAATGAATGAGCAGGAGTGGTAGCCGTCAACTCTCCTGGGAGCCGATCCCTGGGACTGCTGAAACACGGTTGGCTTCGCTGAGCACTGCTGTCCAGAGACCTGAGATGGCACTGACCTTGCGGATCAGGTCCTGGTTGTACTCGTGGATCTCGGTCATGGCATCCAGTGTGGGGTTGTTGGCCAGCAGCCCACCGTCCAGGAAGCGCCCGTTGGGCCGGAAGTAGGTGGGAGCTGCTCCACTGCTTCGGGCTGCCCTCCACACGAGCTGGTCTGTGAGGAGGAGGAGGGGACCGAGGCACAAGGCACAGACCTCAGGGTGTGTGTGGAGGGGAGAGGGGCTTCGGGAAGAGAAGGAGGCTGGAACTGCACAGAATAGCCCTTACCAGGCCATGCTATCTGGCCCAGTCGTCCAGGTGGAATGCAGGGTGCAGCTGAGGACCCCCGTGGCCCCCTCTAGCCTGACAGCCTCCCAGCAATACCTGTCCCCAGCCAGTAGAGACCAGGGCAGCGGGTGGCAGTAAGGGTGCAATTGCTTGCCTCCTACCCACCACCCCACAGCTGCTGGGGCCAACTGCTTCCCATGGGTGCTTGAGACATGGTTTTAACCTGAGGGCAGAGTTGGAGGCCTTAGGTTAACATTCTGGCTGAACCGAGGCTCTCGTACAGATTCTGGAGCATCATAATTCCGGAAGAGGTGGAGTTCAGCCGGCTGCCGGTCAGACAGTGTCCCTGTCAGCATCACCCTGAGAGGAACAAGAAGACACCTGACCCACCCACCCGTCCACTCATTGGCCCACCTAACACTCATGCCCAGGCCTTGGGTACAGAATCCCACAGGCCCCCAGGGCTCCCCTCTGTTCTGGATGGGTGAGCCTCTCCCCCGAACACACTCTCTCCTCCAGGGCTGGGGGAGTGTCAGATGGAGGCCAGCTCGGAGGGCAGTTTAGCAGTCTTTGTCCAAATTGCTGAGGGGCTTATCTGTACACCCAAGGATGCCACTTCTGGAATGCATCCTAGGAAGCTATCACACTGAGGCAGACAGGCTGAGGGAGGCCGCTAACGGCAACATTGGCTGTTACAGCAAACACTGGGAAGGACGGAACTGTCCACTGGCAGGACAGCTCAGTATAGCACGGCTCACATACCTGATGGGCTCTGCGTCATGCAGAATGACCGAAGAAGTGAGTGGCAGGGTATGATTGCCAAGATTCCGATTATGTGGGAAATGCAAGGTTCAGGACAGGGTGTGAGTAGGCCTCCATTTATTTAAAACACAAAAGCTTGGTCAGAGGGTCATTCTGAAAGGACCCATGAGTGGCAGCTGGCAACAGTGAGCTGACTTTGAGGAAGGGAATTGCTTGGTGGCTACAGCTCTAGGCAGGAGTGGAAGGAGACTTTTTACTGTGTTACCTTTGATACCTTTTCAGTGTTCCAACATGTGAGTTTATAGCTTATTAAAGAAGACCCTTACTATCTTGAGGGACACAGACACCCTTAAATACCCCTGGCACAGCCCCCTTGAAAGTTAATACATATTAATAAAGATTCTTACAAATGAGCCAGTGCAGCAGCTCATAGCCTGCAATCCTAGCAAAGGAAGCCAAGACCAGGAGATTCCTTGAGCTTAGGAGTTAGAAACCAGCCTGAGTAAGAGTGAGAGCCTGTCTCTACTAAAAATAGAAAAACTAGCTGGGAGTTGTGGCAGGCACCTATAGTCCCAGCTACTTGGAGGCTGAGGCAGGAGGATAACTTAATCCTAGGAGATTAAGGTAGCTGTGAGCTACGCTGACCCCACAGTTCTCTAGCCTGGGGGACAGAGTGAAACTGTCTCAAAACCCCAAACAACAAAATAACCAAAACCAAACTAAAAAAAGATTCTTGCAAATATCCTGGCTCTTGGATCTGAGCATTTCATTTTGGAAAATCTATCCTAATAGAATAATCTTAACTACAAAGAAAGCTTCTTATATAAGACTATTCATCGCAATGTAATTTATTATAGGGAAAAATCTAAATGGAATAATAAGGGTAAGAAAACAGTGAAATGTTTGCAGCCATTTAAAACTGTGCTTACAAGGAGTTCAGAATAACACAGAAACATTATCTGTTATGTTGTGAAGAAAAATATAAAGTGAACAAAAAAAAACTGCACAGAAATAAAAAGGATTAGTTTTCCATTTCCGGGAATATCATGGGAAGGTTTTGTTTTGTTTTTTTGTTTTATTTTTGAGACAGTTCTTGCTCTGCTGGCCAGGCTGAGTGCATAAGGTTATAGCTCACAGCAACCTCCAAACCCCTGGGCTCAAGTGATCCTCCCATTACAGCCTCCTATAGGTGCAACCAGCTAATTTTTCTACTTTTTGTAGAGATGAGGCCTCAATCTTGCTCAGGCCAGTCTCAAACTCCTGGCCTCAAGCAATTCTCCCGTGTAGGTCTGCCAGCATGCTAGGATTACAGGTGTGAACCACCACACTCAGTCTAATTTGTAAAAAAAAAAAAAAAAAAAAAAAAATTTGTAGAGATGAGGTCTCAGTGTATGACCCATGCTGATCTTTTTTTTTTTTGAGACACAGCCTCAAAAGCTGTCACCCTATATAGAGTGCCGTGGCATTACAGCTCACAGCAACCTCCAATTCCTGGGCTCAAGCGAGTCTCCTGCCTCTGCCTCCCAAGTAGCTGGGACCACTAGCACCCGCCACAACGCCCGGCCGTTTTTTGGTTGCAGCCGTCATTGTTGTTTGGCGGGCCCGGGCTGGATTCGAACCCGCCAGCTTAGGTGTACGTGGCTGGTGCCTTAGCCTGTTGAGCCACAGGCACCAAGCCTTTTTTTTTTTTTTTTTTTTTGAGACAGAGTTTCACTATGTTGCCCTAGGTAGAGTGCTGTGGCATCACAGCTCATAGAAACCTCAAACTCTTAGGCTTAAGCAATTCTCTTGCCTCAGCCTCCCAAGTAACTGGGACTACAAGTACCCGCCACAACACCCAGCTATTTTTTTGTTATAGTGGTCACTGTTGTTTGGCAAGCCCTGGCAAGGCTTGAACCCACCAGCTCTGGTGCATGTGGCCGGCACTGAGCCATCTCATGCTGATCTTAAATTCTTGGGCTCAAGAAATCCTCCTGCCTTGGCCTCCCAAAGTGCTGGGATTATAGGCATGAGCCTCTGTCCTGGCTGGATTTGGAAGGTTTAAACAATACTCCTATCCAATGTGAACTCATCAACACATATGGAACTTGGCACCCACCAAATACAGATTAGCTGTGTAAAATCTCCAGGGTCCCTCCTTCCCAAACAAGAGCTTTCCACCTATACATATGCCATCTCGTCTGATCCCTACCCTGCTTGTCCCCTTCGGCATTTTAGGAGACCGGCAGCCAAAGGAGAACATTGCAGAGCCTCGCTTTTGCCCTTGTGAGAGGTGGGAGGGAACGCACCCAGTTCTGGGGAGGTTTCCAGGGGTACCCCCCTAGTCTTGGTGAACAGAGGCCCTGCTCTTTCCACGCAGGAAATCTCTGCATACACTCTATATAACACACCTTCCATCCAGCCCCAAACAGAGGCTGAGATGGATAGGTTAGTCCCGGGATGACCCTCTTGAGGTACAGGCCGCCCAAACAGCTTCTTAGAAATGTGACTTTCTCCTTTAGTCCCTAGCCTGACTAAAATTAGTTCAAGTCTGCAGGCCTTAAATTAAAGGCAGAACTGAACTGGTCATGTAGCAATCTGAACAAGGGAGCAAGTGCGCCTGAAATGGAAGAAAGTTCTGGGCTGTGTGATTTGAAAGGCTGAGGCCCAGGCTCTCTCCAGGAAGTCCCTAGGCCTCTGGCCAGTGGGGACAGAGCCAGGCCCACCAGGCCACACTCCTCTCTGCCCTCAGCATGCACCTCATGAGAGCCATGTCCCTGCCCTCCCACTCCTTGCACCCCTTCAAGGGTCAGGGTGCCCCCAACGCCGCTCGCCAGGAGAGGCCCCTCATTTGGATGGAAAAGCTACCCTCCTCCCACCCACAAGCTTTAAATCAGAGCAGAGCAGGGAGCCCTCTGCCTCCAGCGGACAGCCACAGAGGCACAGCTGAAGCCACAGCCACAGGACTCTTCTGGTGGCTTACTTGGGTTTCCTGACGTCTGTCATCTTGGTGTGTTCCCCAAACTCCCGTTTCAGAAACTCCTCCAAAGGTCCTGACTCGTAGGGTCTTGAGCCCCGGAATACCTCGTCCTTCATGCGAAAGTACACGCCGCGCATGTAGGCCATGGACTTACCTAGGGACAAGGGGTTGGAAGTGGGGAGACACAAGGGCCACAGAAAGGTCTCCTGTGGGAAAAGGACACCCCTGACAGAGGGCCTGAGCACCAGCCATCGGTGGAGACAAGAGGCCAGCAGCCGGCAGGATGTGGCAGGAAGAGAGGGGTGCACTTATCAAGGGGCTTAGCAAGTTAGACTTGTGGACCCTTTGCAACTTCTCCCAAAGGCAGAAATGCCCCCTCTGCAGCCCCATGGCCCTATGCCTAATTCTGTTTTCATAATTTTGAGTTATTTTTTCTTAGAGAAGGGCCCTGAATAGCAGCTCATAAAAGCTAGATCCAGGGTGGCGCCTGTGGCTTAGTCGGTAAGGCGCCGGCCCTATATAACAAAGGTGGTGGGTTCAAACCCGGCCTCGGCTGAAATGCAACAGAAAAATAGCCAGGCATTGTGGCGGGCGCCTGTAGTTCCAGCTACTCAGGAGGCTAAGGCAAGAAAATGGCCTAAGCCCAGGAGTTGGAGGTTGCTGTGAGCTGTGTGCTGCCACAGCACTCTACTGAGGGTGATAAAGTGAGACTCTGTCTCTACAAAAAAAAAAAAAAAAAAAAAAGCTAGATCCACCCTATTTGTCACAGAAAAGGAAGAGCCTTGTCCTCTGAGCCTCCAGAACAGGCAGGGCCAAGGGACAAGTGCACCTCACAGGGAGGAGAAGCTGCCCCACTTGCCTGAGAGGCCGTGGCCCGGCCAAGGGCGGGCAAGCAGAGGATGAGGAGGTAACTAGGCAACTTCTCAAATCCCAACACCTACAGCCCTCACCTACCCCACGGCCCTCTCTTTGCAAAGCTCTGAAGACGAACTTGGCCCTTCTGAGGGCAGGTCTCGATCCCGCCCCTCCCTGTCGCTCAGGGGCTGCCCTCACTGTGCAGAATGGCCAGGGCCAGGATGCCCCCTGTGCTGGTCCCTGCCACCCAGTCGAAGAGGTCCTTGATGGGCACGCCCGAGGCCTTCTCGATGGCAATGAGGAGCTGGATGATGACAAGGCCTTTCACTCCCCCTCCGTCTAGGCACAGCAAGTGGTCATGACTGCAGTGGGGACAGCAGGAGAGACGGTACCATCACAGCCTGGCACTTTGCATCTATAGTGTCAGTTGTCACCCTGAGCATCTGTGCCCTGGTGGGCTGATCCCAGGAGCGGCCTTGCTATTGGGTGGCAGAGGGCAGGGGGCAGGAAAGGAACACGTCTAGTCTTTCATAGGGAGGGATGGCCTCAGATGGGGGTCAGCCCCACTCTGGACAGAGAGCTCCCTAAAGCTAGCGACCTGATTCTGGTCAGTGCCAGACCTGGCTCAAAGCGGCTCCCTGATAAAGTCTGTGTGAATTAAAAAGGCTGGGGGAGAAAGGGCTGGGACCCCACAGCTGGGCCAGGAACGGGTGATGAGGGGGAGTCAGGGCCCTCTCCTGGGTGGGGGGCAGGGAGTGTCCCAAACCTCATTGAGGAAGACCCCCAGATCATCCCTGTGCATGAGTGTGAGTGAAGGAAGCAATGAAGCTCAGCGACAAGGTGATGGGCACAGAGACCATCCCTGTGCATGAGTGTGAGTGAAGGAAGCAATGAAGCTCAGCGACAAGGTGGTGAGCACAGAGTGATGGGCACGGCCTCACAGGCTGTGGCCCAGGGGAACACCTCATCAGTCTGCTTAGCCTGGAACCTTTCTCTGTTCCTTTCCATCTCAGCTGAGTGTCACTGCCTGAGCCGGGCCTGCCCCGACACTATCCCCACGGCAGTGCTTTCTGGTGCTGGGCACCCCCCCAACTTCCTTCTCTGTTCCCTCCATTACCCACTGGCCTGGAAGCCCCCTGAGGACAGGGACTGGCTCTGCCGGGTGCAGTGCTGCGTGTCCAGGAGACAATGGAGGCACCTGATGGAGAATTGGTAAACTAGGAAGGCCTTTGTGCCCCACCCTCACGAGTCTGTCCCTGGCCAGGTACATAGCCTAGAGGGTGGCAGTGAGGCTGCACTATCTGGAGGTCTGGAAAGCACATGGCCCAGGAGGCCGTGGCACCCAAGCCAGCCTGTCCCGAAGATGCGGCGCTGACAATAGATCAGCCCGGAGGGTGCAGGGCTGAGCTGTAGCTCACAGAGCCACAGGGAGGATCACCTGGGATTTTCTGACTGTCACTTCAACTCCACCTCCAGGGAGAGAGCTCAGGCTCACGAGGCCTCCCCTGCTCCAGTGGAGAATGTTTCTCCTCTATGGCAGGGAAATACCAAATTGCCTTCAGATGACGCTGCCTCACCCGGGCCCCTTTGCTGAAAGTGTGTGTGTGAGAGTGTGAGCTCGTTGAATGCAAGGGGCATGGCGGGAGGGAAGGGCAAGAATGCTGATGGGGCAGGTGACACTGTCCCCACTCCACTTACGTCCGCTTCTCGTCCCGCATGGAGTTCAGGATGAACGCTGGCTTCCGGGCCCGGGAGATGTGCAAGAGATCCTGCAGTTCTGCGAGGCACAGGGCAGGGCGTGCTGGGGCCAGGTAGGCCCTGACCCCAACACCCAGGGGTCCCTAAAGCCAGTGTGGAGCTGTGCCCCCTTCCCACTGCCCCTGTCATCCGCCTCCTGCCCCCAGGAGGGGCTTTGTCCCAGGATAAAGCTGACCCAGAGCCACAGGCCTTTCAGGGAGAAAGAGGCTGTAGCAGAAAGGGGAGCCCCCTGCTCTGCAAAGGGCTCCCCACCATGCCAGTCCCAGACTCTCCTCCCCAAACCCTAATGTAGGAACACTCTGATAGGAGCACCCTGACAGGAGCATCCCGACCTAAGTACCCTGACACAGGAGCACCCCTGATGTAGAGGCACCCTAACAGAAGCACTCTGACACTGGAGCGCCTTGACAGGAGCTGCCTGACAGGAGCACCAACAGGAGCACCCTGACATAAGAGCACCCCGACAGAAGGACCCCTGACAGGAGCACCCAGACACAAGAGCACCATGACAGTAACACCCTGACGCAACAGCACCCCGACACAAGAGCACCCTGATACAGAAGCACCCAGACACAGGAGCACCATGACAGTAACCCCCTGACAGGAGCACCCCGACACAACAGCACCCTGACACAAGAGCACCCTGGCAGGAGCTCCACTGAGGTGTCCTGTCTTCAGTTCACAAAGTGTCTCTTCACGTGTCAGAGCTGACACTGCTGAAAACCACCCCAGAGCCTAAGAACTGATTCCTCATTTACAGGTGAGGCTCGGAAAGATTCCATGACTTCTCCAAGGTTATTTAACCAGAAGGACCAAGTAAGGATGTTCCTTGGGGTTTAACTCCATGAGAGAAGGGAGATGTCCCAGCCACTCTTCAGATGGCCCCTGTCCTGACCTCAGATCTGGAAATCTGCAGCGGCTCCTGGGATCAGCCCACCCATCCACTCTGTCCACGTTTCCCTGTGCCCAGGCCACCCCATGCCCATCCAATCGATCCACTGCCCCTCCTGACAAACAGCCCAGCCCCCGGGTGCCTTGCAGAGCAGTGCGTGACTTTGACCAGGAGGGCCCTGCCACCATGCAGGGAGCTCAGAGGCATCAAGCAGGAAGGCAGCCTGCAAAGCAGTGTCCCTTCTCCCCAGGGCAAGCAGCTGTCAGGACAGACAGGGAATGCAGGGAGAGCGGTGGACAGCGCCAGGTGAGGGTGTGGGGAAGGCACACGTGCTGGCTTGCAGCAGGGAACAGGATGAGGGGAATGATCTACAGCTAACGTGGCGCGGCAGGACTCTGCCCTCTCTAGGCCAGGGTGTTACCTATCTGACGCCGTGCCCCAGGCCCACCATCCAGCCTGGCTTGGGTGACTGACTGCCTGTGAATTGAGAGACAGAGGAGGGAGGTGGAGGGGACCGTTCCTGGGAGGGGACACAGGTGGAGCCAGTGGACTAACTGCAGCTGCCCCGCTGCCGGGCCCCAGGCACAACTGCACTCTCCCGGCTGGAGGTGCTGCTCTGTGCTTCAGCAGTTAAAATAGGTCTGGCTTGCAAACATTGGCTCCTGGCTGCCCACTGTGCAGGGGATGCCCCTCCTAGACGCTTGAGGTCCAGGGGTAGGCTGGTCCACAGCAAGCTCAGGAAAGGGTCCCATCTCCTCTGGGAGACATCCCTGGGCACTGAGGATGCACCAGGGTACACTAGGGTCGATGCTGGTTTCCTGGCTACATGCCAGTCTGAAAGCCACCATCAGGGCCAGGAAGGGGGCATGACAGAGGTGAAGTCAGAGGACAGACTCCAGCCCCCAACAGCACTCCTCACTGTCCAGCCTGACCTCCTGGGAGGCAAAGAGCAATGACTGCCCACCTCACGGGTGACCGGAAACGCCTGGACCTGCGACCATGTCCAGGGTACCCTTTCAGGGGCGACGGACTGTAGGACATCAGCCAGGGTGCCCTCCCAACTCTGGGATCTAAGGGTTGGCAACTACCTGCATAAACTGACAAATTCAGCCCCATCCCCTTGGTCCCTCCAACAACTTCCTCCCTGGCCTTGCCGCTTTCCCTCAGGGACTGCTCTAATCAAGGGGCTGGGAGCAGCTGCAGGGGCGGGCGGGGGGCGGGGAGGGCAGAGGCCTACCTAGGTCATTTAGGCTGACCGGCGGGGGCTGAGCTCTGTCCAGGGAGAGGATGGAGTGATGTGATGCTGTAGAGCCCTGATCCGTGGGGACCCCCGCGGTATGAGGGAAGCGGTACTCTGCCCCCACGGTTCTCAGCAGAGTCAAGAGTGCCTTCCTGGTGACAACTTGTCATGGTTTGGAGAAGGGGAGATGGGCACAGGATCAGAAATGGTATCAATATGCAAGGGAGAGGCCCTTCCTTTCCAGACTTGGCCCCCTGTCCTCTACCTGGGTGTGTGGGGACTCGAGGGTGCCCCAGAGGGCCCAGCCCAACCTGAAAGCTTGGCTGACTCTAGCCTGTTACATTCCAAGCAGCTTCCTGGGCCCAGGGGAGGTGCTAGAGCTGGCCCTGGGCTGTGGGAGGAGGAGGTCAATCACCCTGCCTAGGACCCCTCTCCTTCCACTCCAACCAAGAAAGCAGGGCCACCACTGCCACACTCAGCCACCCTCAAAAATGTTGAGTGGATAGTTCCATGCAGGGTTCAAAAGGGACTGAGCAGCCAGCCGGGGGCACTTTTCCTGCTTCAGCAGATGGGGTAACTGAAAAGCATGCCATGAGGAGTAGCGCATGCACGCACACGCACACGCGTGCACACACGTGTGCCACAGGCATGTGCCCACAGCGCCCCCCACAGCTCCCTCCAGAGGAGGCTCCAGGCTTCTGGTGAGGAGCAGGTGCTTTGTCCACACTGCAGCGAGGCTTGCTGGGTGAGTGTGCAGCACACGCCCCCGTGTCTGTGTGCTCAGCGTGGGGGCTAACTCCAAGGCTGCTCTTGAGAGTAGCTCCGTCAGTGAATTTCCCAGCAGCGGGGGAGGGTGGCCGCTGCCTGTCCCATTCCCACTCCCGCTGGGAGACTTAGCACTCTAAGGTGGGAAGAGGACGCTGCTGAGGCAAGCCCTGTGGCGGGCCCGCAGCTACTGCTCAAGGGTCCTGTTCTCGGGGAAAGGAAGCTCCCTCTCTGAATGCCAGGGGCTCCTGGCCACTCTTAGCAGGGTGCAGCCAGCACAGAATGATGGCACCTGAGCGGGGGACTTCCTTCCTCTTTGTCCCCTGCACCCACTCCACCCAACCCCACCCACTGACCCAGAGTGCAGAGGACATACGTTTGTGGATCCTGGAGGCTAAGAATGTGGGAGTCTCCCCAAAGTCATTTGGGGTGTCCACTTCTGCGCCAAACACAATGAGGGCCTTGATCATCTCCATGTTGTCTTTCTGTTGAGGAAGACATGTGACAGCTCTGTCACCCACATGCTGACACAGCATGCCCTGACCAGCATAGGGAGACACTGCGCCCTCTGGAGCCCCACCCCAGCCCAAAGCCTGCCATCGGAAGACTGGTGCCTCCACAAAGGCGCCTGAAAACACCCCCAAGAAATGGTCTAAGAACCCAGCAGCAACTGGAGGCGACTTGCCCAGGTCCGCCAGCTCCTCCTCAAGGGAAACAGTGCATCCAGGATGCCGGCCAGGACCCAGGGGTACATAGACCGTCAGCTGCTGACAGCTTTCCAGACTATCAGGAGAGGGTGGGTGAGGAGGGCAGGGAAGGCTGTCTCGCCCACCCAGGCAAGGTGCCATCTCTGAGGGGTACCGAGGACCCATCCCCCCAGTGTCAGCCTTCAAGGCAGCTTCTCTCAGGGGAGAGCCTGCATTTAAACATGGGGAGGCTGGGCAGGGACACAGAGCATGGCGTGGTTTCCCAGGACAAACCAGTGGACGGGCCACCTGGTCTTATCACCTCCCTCTTTTTGGCCTCATTTTTCTGCCTATAGGATGAAGTAGTGTGTCTAGAATGGGATTTTCCAAACAGTTCTTCATGTCCCGTTAGGATTTACAGGGCACAGGTAAACACGCACGTTGGGTATTTCTTTTCCGGTTACCTTTTATGGTTGGCTCTAGATTGTCACTTATAGCAATAACAAGATACAACATTTCCTTCAAAATCAATTTAACTAGGTTTAAAAGTAAGAAGTGATTGAGTACCTAATTGTAAAGGTGGTTGATAAATATTCCAAAAACTGCAAAGGTGGTATGCAAATGACCCCCCCAATGTGGGCCCCGGTGACTACAGGAGACCCTCAGAGGATCTGTGAGGTTAAAACAGTTTTCATGAAAACACCAAGGTGTTACCTGCCTCCTGTAAGGGTTGGCATTTGCACTGAGGGCACAAAAACAATGGTGGATAAAATGCTAGTGCCTTAGCACTAATCAAGGCAGTGGCACCAAAATCACAGTTGTCACACTTTTCTTCACAGCATGCAGAATAGTTAAAAAAAAAAAAAAAGCTAGTTTCACTTAAGAACGCCCTTGATGAAGCAGTAAGAAGCATTGATGTTATTAAAATTTGACACGTGGCTCGGCGGCCCGGGCTGCCAAACAACAATGATGGCTGCAACCAAAAAATAGCCAGGCATTGTGGCGGTGTCTCTAGTCCCAGCTACTTGGGAGGCAAAGGCAGGAGACTCACTTGAGCCCAGGAATTGGAGGTTTCTGTGAGCTGTGATGCCACAGCACTCTATCCAGGGTGACAGCTTGAGGCTCTGTCTCAAAAAATAAATAAATAAATAAAATTTGACACGTGTGTTATGGAGAGTGTGCAAGAACCCTGTCTTTTTTTCTTTCTCTTTTTCTCTCTTGCTTTCTTTCTTTTTCTTATTATTTATTTATTTATTTATGTTTTACTCTGTGCCAGGTATGACATGTGTCGTGAAGACATTGTGTGTAGCAACCAAGTGTCTACCACTTATCCTCCCAACTTTCGGGTATGTATCAATACTGCCAGTCCCGGGATGAGGAAATCAAAGCTGACATAGGTGACGTGACATCCCCAGGGTCAAGCCAGACCTGTATTTTCCTCTCTCATGCCACACAAGTGTCAAGTGGGGAAGACAGAAGGAAAAAGTACCAGAGCACAGAGGAAGATGTTATTTTGGCCTTTGAGAGGGACATGGAAGGCTTCCTGAGGGAGGAGGCAGGTTTTGCCCTGAGCCTTGGAAGGGAAGATGGTTCTGAGCAGCACTGAGGGAGGGAGAGAGCTCCAGGGAGGGGTGCTCCAGTCCCAACCAACCGTTCCCCTGCATCCTCACAGGGTCCAGCAGGGAAGGACACATGGATGGCAGGCTCACCGACATGGCCAGGTGCAGGGGGGTGTTGCCGTGCTCGCCGCGGGCATCAGCATTGGCCCCGTGGGTCAGCAGCACCATGACGCAATCGAAGCGGTTACGCATCACTGCCACGTGCAGGGCGGTGTTCCCCGCAGAGCTGGCGCTGTTCACGTCGCAGCCCCGTTTCAGCAGCATGCGGGCCATCTGTGGGAGACGGGACCAGGGCAAGGCAATGTGGGTGCTCAGGCAGCAGTGATGGCTGGCAGCACTGGGGCACTTTCTCTTTGGAGGCAAACAGGAAGAGTCCTGGGCAGGCCCCAGTTCTGGGGTGACCCTAGATATTGGCTCCCATACCATCAGCACTCCCAGGAACTGGGGGACAAAAAGCTGAAGATGTCCCAATCATTTAAAAAGGCTTGTGGCCCTCTCCTGGACCTAACAGGATCCTGTCCCTCTTTTCAAAGGCTCCTTCAGGCCCTGTTCCAAAAGTGCCCCACCTCTTGCATTCCTCCTGGGGATCTTGCAATGGCGTCACACCTCCCTGGGCTCTGGCAACCTACGTCTCTCTTTGCCCAGCAGCCCTACAGGGCCTGGGTGGTACAGGGAGTCTAGACCCCGACCCCAGCCCACTCAGCCCAGCTGTCTATGTCTGGATGGCTCCCTACAGCCCTGGCACCTCGGGGTTCTCTTCTGTGGAAATGGGAATGCACAGAAGGTGGTGACAATGAACGACAGGACACACACCAGAGCACCAGACTTGGTGTCCAGCTCCTGAATCACAGAGGCCCCCCTGAGGCTGGCAGTCCACTCCCCTCTAGTCCATCACGTTTGTAGAACAGGCACAACCTCTGGGCCCTGCCCAGCTGTGCTTCCTGTGATGGAGCCAGAGGGACCCATCCTCCAAGGGGGCAGGGCTTGGCTTAGGAAGAGACCAAGAGGAGATGCCCAGACAGGCTCTCTGATGGAGCACTGGACCCATCATCGCCACCACGATACCCATCATCGTCATTGTCACACACTTTCTACTTGTAAGGCACTTCACAATTTGTGCAAAGTTTTTTCATGTTTTACCTCACTAACTTCACAACACCTCCAAAGGCCAGAAGCCCCCCGATTCACAGATGAGGAAACTGAGCCACGGAGGGGACATCACCACTCAGCCAGTGAGCAGCCGAGCAATGGCAGAATCTCAGCTTCCCATCGGCTTATCTGCCCTGGGCCCACTTCAAGATCAGCCCCCACATGCCATCCTCAGAGCCCTCTCAGGAACCTCTTTCCGGCAGGCACTGAGGACCCAAGGGCTCGGGGTGCCGCGCCCTACCTCTGCGTTCTTGGCCCAGTGGAGGGGGCTGGCTCCATAGCGAGGGTCTTTGCTGTGGATCTGGCTGCTGTCCATGCTGATGATCATCTCAGCACACCTGGGAAGAGAGGCACCAGTGGGGGCCGGTGGAGTCATCCTGCACTGGCTGAGGCCAGGACTTGGGCTTTCCTCTCCGGCTTAGGGAAAGTGTGCCTGCAAACAATGTTGAACCCAGCCACATGCACACCTGGTATGTCCAGGGTGTACTGAGCCCCTCACGGCACATCCAACCCCCTCCTCCAGGAGGCCTTCCTGGCGACCACAACCAGAAACAATCACTCTCCCTGGTGCTGACTTTAGAGTTGGACGGGCTTGAAGTCAAGCCTCCAGTTCCTCACTGGTGACATCTGGAAGCTGAGCCCGTCTGTAACACAGGGACAGTGCTAACAGAAGTGGCTTGGGATTAACGGAGACAAGGCATTTCAGAGCCCAGTTCTATGCCTGGCACACAGCTATCCTCCATCTTCCCATCCCCCACCTACACTGTTGGCATTTTATGTGGTGACCTGTGTCCTGGGGGGGCCAGGTGGCCAAGTGGTTAGGAGTGCAGCTGAACTCCACTCCTCAGAACAGAACCAAAGGTGGGAATATTTGTTATATATGTTCTACCACAATGATTTTTTGAGACAAGTCTCCCTCTGTTGCCCAGGCGGGAATGCTGCGGTTCAGCCTCACTCACAGCAACCTCACACTCCCGGGGCCTCTGCTGAGATTCACAGAGGACATGCTCCCCTGAGGCAGTGGAGAGCTGGAGGCCCCAGGCTGGTGGCGGGTGGCTGGGGAGTAGCCTTACCCCTTCTGGGAGAACTTCATGGCCGAGTGGATGGGGTAGCCGCTGGGCCCCATGACATTGCACCGGGCGTTACACAGCAGCAGCACACGAACCATCTCCGGCTTCCCCAGCTGGCAGGCCAGGTGCAGCGGGGTCAGCCCCTGGTTATTGACCTGGTTCAGGCCGGCCGACGCGTTCTTTCCTAGGAGCTGCAGCAGGAGGTCGCAGGTGGGTGGGAGCCCAACCCAGAGGGGCCCCCTCTGTGGGTTCCCTCCTTAACCCCCACCGGGCCACTTCTCTCTAGGGACGGAAGGGGAAGGAAAGTTGGCCCCACAAGGACTCTGATAAGAACGTAAAGAGGAGCAATGGAGAGAGCAGGCCTTGGAGTCAGGAAGACGCTGACGGTGGCAGTGTGAGCTGGGAGTTGACCTGGCACGTTTTGGGCACACATGAAACATTTCCGAATCCAGAAACTTTTTTTTTTTTTTGAAACAGAGCCTCAAGCTGTCGCCCTGGGTACAGTGCCGTGGCATGACAGCTCATGGCAACCTCTAACTCCTGGGCTCAAGTGATTCTCTTGCCTCAGCCTCCCAAGTAGCTGGGACCACAGGTGCCCGCCACAATGCCCGGCCATTTTTTTTGGTTGCAACCATCATTGTTGTTTGGCAGGCCCAGGCTGGATTCGAACCCACCAGCTCTGGTGTATGTGGCTGGCGCCTTAGCCGCTTAAGTTACAGGTGCTGAGCCTGAATCCAGAAACTTGACAGGTGATCCTACCTCAGGATGGCAGGGGGGGTCTCAGTGGGAGCAAGTCTTACTTTTCCTTCTGTTCTGCTTTTTATTCTTTTTGTAACGCAGGTATTATGTTTTCAATAAAAGAATATCAGCAGTAAAAAAAGAGCTGGGGGCTCAGCGCCTGTGGCTCAACAGGCTTAAGGCACCAGCCACGTACACCTGAGTTGGTGGGTTCGAATCCAGCCCGGGCCTGCAAACAACAATGATGGTTGCAACCAAAAAAAATGGCCGGGCATTGTGGCGGGCACCTGTGGTCCCAGCTACTTGGGAGGCGGAGGCAGGAGACTCGCTTAAGCCCAGGAATTGGAGGTTGCTGTGAGCTGTGATGCCATGGGACTCTATACAGGGTGACAGCTTGGGGCTCTGTCTCAAAAAAAAAAATAATAAAGAGCTGGGGAGTTGTCTTTTCTCACTTTTGGCTGCATGCTGTCTCCTCGAGCTCAATTACAACCCCTGTGGTGCACCCGCATGACACCGTGGTCACCTCATAGAAGCCCCACTGGGCCTGGCACTGTGCCAGAGCCACAGCCGGAAGGCAAAGAGCTGGCATGGAGGCTGGATCCAAGGGCTGGTCCCACCCTGTCTGCTTTGAGGCCCTTCCAGGACATACTTAACTCTTCTAGAATCTCAGTCTCTTTGGCAAGGAAAGAGGATAATGACCCCCACCTCCCGAAGCCACTGTGAGAACTAACTAGAACTCATGCAACACTCATGCTGGACCAGGCACGGTCAGCACTCGATAAAGACCACTACAGCGTGCGTGACCCCTGAGAAGGGCACGTGTGCCCTGAGGCAGGGTCTGCCTGGCTCTGCACTGCGTGCTCAGGGGGACCTCACAGAGAGTGAGTTCAACAGTGAGTGTGCAAGTCCCTTCCTGGAGAGCACAAAGCACAAGGTGTGAACCCATACTATCTGGAATAATGTAGTTCCATCCTGATGCCAAGGCAGAGAGAAGGATATAACCTTTAGAAGAATCTTCTAACTCTAGACAATAGTACAGAATCTGACATCTTGTCTTCTGCTTTTAACCTAATATATAAAGTAGCTTTTTTTTCTTTCTTTTTTTTTTTTTTGTAGAGACAGAGTCTCACTGTGTTGCCCTCAGTAGAGTGCCGTGGGTCATAGCTCACAACAACCTCTAGCTCTTGGGCTTAGGCGATTCTCTTGCCTCAGCCTCCCGAGTAGCTGGGACCATAGGCGCCTACTATGACACCCGGCTATTTTTTTTTGTTGTTGTTGTTGCAGTTTTGCCGGGGCCAAGTTTGAACCCACTATCCTCGGTATATGGGGCCGGCGCCTTACTGACTGAGCCACAGGCGCCACCCAAAGTAGCTTTTAAATAACATCACTCCGGCTCGGCACCTGTGGCTCAACGGGCTAAGGCACCAGCCACGTACACCTGAGCTGGCGGGTTCGAATCCAGCCCGGGCCCGCCAAACAACAATGACGGCAGCAACCAAAAAATGGCCGGGCTTTGTGGCAGGCGCCTGTAGTCCCAGCTACTTGGGAGGCGGAGGCAGGAGACTCGCTTAAGCCCAGGAATTGGAGGTGGCTGTGAGCTGTGATGCCACGGCACTCTACCCAGGGTGACAGCTTGAGGCTCTGTCTTGAAAAAAAAAAATGATAATAATAAATAAATAAGTAACATCACTCCTTCCACTTGCCCATAATTTTCTAGGACATCTTCTGTCCAGGTATTCACAAAATTAACCGGGGCCCCTCTAGCAGAAATGCCTACTGGAGGTGGAGAGAATTTGGTTTAGTTTGACTTCCTGTAAACGGAGCCCCTCTAGGCAGGGGTCTGACTCAGGAAAATGGAATTAAGCTAACTGACTGGAACTGAGCCTTGAGACTAGTTTGCTGGGTGGGAGGTCCTCAGGGGTCATGCACACTGTAGTGGTCTTTATCGAGTGCTGACCGTGCTGGGGTTGTCTAGCAAAGAAGCCAAGGATGTTTCCTGGATAGGCATTAGGAAGGAAGGGCCAGGAAGCGGTACCCCCTCCGGGGGGGAGCTCAGGCCTCAAGGACCAATGGGGAACAGTGAGAGGCCCAGGAGTGACAACCAAGCCCAGGGGCCTAAAGAGAACTGTGGGCACAGGAAAGTGTCAGTACCAGACACCCTGGCCCTCCCCTCACTCACCTGCAGTACCTGAGAGTTGTCACCCTGGACAGCGTAGTGGAAGGCAGTCTCCCCCTTGTTGTCAGTGACATCCATCTGGGCATGGCAGTACTGTACAAGCTCCACCAGGATCTCCCCATCACCCTTTCGGCAGGCCAGGTGCAGGGGGGTGCAACCCTCCTCATTCTCTGTGCTGTTGGCACAGCTGTAGGGAGGTTCAACATTCTTCTTTGTCTGAGCTCAAGAGCACACCTGCCATATTCAAGCTGGCTGGTTCGAACTCAGGGTGGATTCATAATTCGTTTGTATATGATGGGATTTGTATCGGGTTTTAGTTCCATTTGCACACTTGTTTGAGAGATGTGCTCCAGAACCACACCAACAAGAAGTGGACAGTGGGTGGCATAGAAAAGGGTCACAGAATGCAGAAATCTCACTAGTCCTGGGCAATTCATGGAACCTCCCTGGGCTTCAATATCTTCACCTACATAACCCCGCTGCGCCTGCTCGGGGAAGAGACAGAGCTATGGCGAGATTAGATGCCATGCTATCCAAGATCATGCCTGTGAACTGTAAAGTGCAGTGAGGTTATGAGCTCTGGACCTGAGCTGGGGAACCAGAAGAAGTGTGGCCACCTCTGGGCAAGATGGCCCACCTCTGGGCAAGGGCCAGCACAGTGCCTTCCCCGGGGATGACTGCTGATACACCTGCTGGCTGAATGGATGTGCTACAGCTGGGAACCAGATCTGGAAGGCGACCCCAGGGATCCGAGCCCCCCTTCAGCCCTCTCCGGCTGAGGACTTCATGGGGGCTGGGATGGTTTAGTTCCTGGTGGGTGTAAATCAGTTCCCAGGGGCTGGGCATCTGGTAAGCACTTGGACACATGACATTGCTCCTTCTGACTTAGTCAGCATTCTTGCGTTCTGACCTGGGGCAGAACGGAGAGACCACCCCACAGCCCCTCCTGTCTGCACAGCAGGCCCACACATTGTCCAGACGCTCCTGCCCCCCTGCCCACCTGATGACGCGGCTGTGATGGAAGCACTCGCGGATCCCCAGCTCCACGGCCAAGTGTGCCACTGACCAGCTGGGGTGGTTGCGGATGAGGTCGGTCAGGTGCTGCAGGACCTCGGTGTGCAGCACGTGGGGGGAGCTCTCATAGAAGGGCGGCAGCTGGGAGCAGTACTGCTGGAACAGCACCAGGGCGTCGGCCTCCAACTCCAGCTGGAAGAGGCTGCGGGCAGGGAGGGAGGAGGGATGACCACACCACCCCTACTGGGACCAGAAGGCTGTTTTAACTCCTGGCCTGCTCCGGCCTCACTCTCCTCCCAGGGGGCGTTCATGCGTGTACGCGCACGCATGCACACCTAGATACACATAATCCTACACACACGCACACCTAAACACCTACATACACACACCTCTACATACACCCCCACCTATACACACCCCTACACACACATATCTAAACACCTACATAAACACACCTACATACACACACCTATGGTTACACACCCCTACAGACACCTACATATACATATACCTAAACACTTACACGCATCCCTACATGCACACACCTACATACACCCCTATACACACCTATATAAACACATACATATACACACACACACCTACAGGCACACACACCCTATACACACCCTTACATGCACATACCCTACACACCCTTATATACACCCTCACATACACATACCCTACACACCCTTATATACACCCTCACATACACACACCTACATACTACATACACATACACTCCTACACGTACCCCAACATATACTCCTAAGTACACACACACATACACACCCTACACACACCCCTACATATACACACACTACTACATACATCCCTATGTACACAAACACCTATATACACACACCCGCCTACATACCCACACCCCTATGTACACAAACATTTCTACAGCAACCTCAAACTCTTGGCTTAAGCGATTCTCTAGCCTCAGCCTCCCCTGTATCTGGGACTTAGAGGTGCCCACCATAATGCCCAGCTATTTTTTTGTTGTAGTTGTCATTGTTGCGTAGTAGGCCCGGGCTGGGTTCAAACCCACCTGCTCCAGTGTATGAAGCCAACGGCCCTAACCACTGAGCTATGGGCTTCAAGCCTCTAGGCTTTTTTTAATCTGAAAGCCTAATCTCTTTCTTTCTTCAGTGCCATCGCCACTGGCACTTCTGTGTTTTGTTTTACCAGCTCTGTCACACCCACTTTCACATTTCACTGCCACATCTGAGAGCTCCAGCCTCAAGTACTTGGCCCCTTGTACACAGTAGGAATTAAGTGAGTGCAATTTAACCTAAATGTTCAACAGCAGAATAGTGTATAAATCATGGCCCATCTTTGTGATGAAATATTGTGTGGCCGTTAAAATGAGGTATTAAAAGAACAGGGAAATGTTTAATGTTAAGTAAAAAAGTGGGATACAAATTACATATAACACAATGGGATCTTAACTGTGCAAAAAAAAGGGTGGAAGGAAATATATTAAAGTGTGCAGAGGAGTATGATAAATTTAAATGTGCTCCTTTATCCATTTGCATAGTGCCTAAATTTTCTATAATGAATATATATTTTTCACTGTCAGAAAAAAAAGTTTTGTTCATTTTTAAAGAGTTGGGTTGAGTCCAAGTTTTGCCAGTAAGTTGCTGTGTGGCCTTGGAAAAACCCTTTCCCTCTCTGAACCCCATATGAAACAGGAGACAAATTGCACCTGCGCCACCTAGGTCCCAGAGGAGCTGTGAGGACAGATGAGAAAGTACTGTAAAAGCACTTTATTAAAATATAACCAGTACATGTCAGGGTTACCTGAAGTGCTGACTAGGGCTTTCAACACACCAGAAGGCTTTGTGCTATACACCGCTCTGAGCCCCGACAGCTAGCCAGGGCCTAGGGGAGCAGTGTCCTGAGAGTGCTGCCTCAACAGGGCGGCCTGTCCTTCCCCAGAGGGTGTACACTCAACAAATGTCTACTAAGCATATGATCTGCACGTGACACTCTTACAATGGAGGGGTAAATGAACAAACAAAGTGCATAAAATGCTCCGTCCTCCTGCCACATATGCACTTACAGGGGAGATCAACAAAATGAGTCAAATAAAAACACACAAAAAGGAAGCACAAAAGGAATCACCTTAAATAGACTGTAAGGGGATTGGTGCTGCAGAAACAACAAAAAAACCAAAAGGGGGTGATGAAGGAGCCATTCCTCATTCCTCTCGGCTGGCTTGATGGGCTTTTTCCCACCTCATGAACCTCTTAACTTTGGAGGGCTTCATACCACATGTTCCTGACATGTCAGACATAATGACAGCTGAAAATCGATCACTGGCGCCAGTATCACGGAGGCCTGAGTGACAAGAGGACTTCTGATGCACTGGTGGGATTGAATCCAGATTGCAGGAGGTTTAAAAAAGAAGGGGATTTGAGAAATTGGAGACAGCTGGCGTAGATAATATTTTCAAAGGGTTTTGCTGCAGAGGAGGGCAAATAAAGGAAGGGGTAGCCAATGGGGAAAGTGTCATCAAGCATTTGATTGCTGATAGGAATGACCCAGAAGAAAACAGGTCTCTGAGGACTTCCACTTCCATTAATGGTGCTAGGTAACGTGAAGCAAACCACCTGCTGAGGACAACCAGAAATGCTGGACAAACTAGGCAGCATCTTTACAGCTCCAGGGCCTAAGGACACAGGGACAGGAGTCCAGTGGTCTGCCAAGGGGAGAGCTCTGATGAGCATCTCTCACCTGGGGTTGGGATTCTAAAAGACTACAGCCTAGGAATAAGGGTGAGCTGTGTAAGGTCAGACGATTAAGTTTGCAAACTTGTGGCCATGCTGTACAAAGAGCTCGGTAAAGGTTCATAACCTTGGTATATCAGTGTCTCACAGCTGTGTTCACATCAGTGTGTGGCACTGTCTTGCTGAGTGGCGTTCATTATTGTTATTGCGTGTTTTTGTGTGCCACTGTGAGAATGTTGGAGCTTGAATTAGAGCAACAAACAAACATTAAATTTCTCGTTAAATTTGGAAAGAATGGAAATGAAGTCAGGGATGTGTTAGTCCAAGTTTATGGGGATAATGCCATGAAGAAAACAGCAACGTGCAAATGGATTAAATGTTTTTCTGAGGAGAGAGAAAGCATCACTGATGAAGAGAGGTCAGGGGGGCCAGTAAGGAGAATTGACAAAACATTGCAAAAATCCACTGAATTGTGCATTGAAATTGCTGGCTGACTATGAGAAGCAGAGCAGACAAAGTAAACACTGATAGAGAAACAGTTAGGAAAATCTTAACTGAAAATCTTGGCATGAGAAAGGTGTGTGCAAAAATGGCCCCAAAGGAGCTCCCCAATGACCAAAAGCAAACAAGAGTCAGAGTTTGCCAAAAACTTTTGGAGAGGCAAGATGATGGTTTGGGCTGTGTTATCACTGGTGATAAAACAGGAGTACACCATGACAACTCTGAAGCAAAGCGTCAAAAGTATATAGTGGAAGTCAGCCAATTCTCCACAACCAAAAAAGTTCCATCAGTCCAAATCAAGAGGCGAAATGAAGTTGCTAACCTTTCTTGATATCAGAGGGATTATTCATTATGAATTTGTACCAACTAGACAAACAGTTAACCAAGTTTACTATTTAAAAGTGATGAAAAGGCTGTTTGGAAAAGTTAGACAAAAATAACCTGAACTTTTCTGCAACTCATGACTCTTGCATTACAACAATGCACCAGCCCACTCAGCCCTATCTGTGAGGTAGTTTTTAGCCAGTAAATAAATAAGTGTATTGGAACACCCTCCCTACTGGCCCCCAGTGACTTTTTTCTTTACCTGAAGATAAAAGAAATATTGAAAGAAAGAAATTTTGATGACATTCAGACATAAAAAGCAATATAATAGTTCAGATGGCCATTCCAGAAAAAGAGTTCTAAAATTGCTCTGAAGGGTAGTCTAGATGTTGTTATTAGTGCATAGCTTCCCAAGGGGAGTACTTCAAAGATGACCTTAGCAATATTCAACAATGAGGTATGTAAGCACTTGAGTTATCAAACTCAACTGTCAGACCTTGTAGGTAAACAGGCCTTCCCAGGACCTCAAATAATTTCAGTTCCAGAAATTAGACTGAGGTTATCCTGATTGAGAATATTCCCAGATACTGAAAGAAGCAAAAATAAATCTCTCCAAATAAGAAAATATCAAACTAGGCTTCAAATTGTTTCAATATACAAATATGCAAAGTATATTTGCATATATAATGACCAGCACACAATCAAAACTCACCAGGCACATGGGGAGATAAGACGAGAAAGAAAACCAACAGAAACAATATCTAACAGAAACAGATCAATAAGTGAGAGAGAGCTATAAATACTAAAGTCAGCTGACACAGATTTTAAAATAACTGTGATAATATTCAAGAAGTTAAAAATAGGAAGTTTAGAATTTTAGCAAAGAAATTTAAACTATAAAAAAAGAGTCAAATGGAAATTACAGAATTAAAAAAATACAACTGCCAAAAGTAGGGCCTTAAAAAGTAGGTATAGGTTCGGCGCCTGTGACTCAAGAGGCTAAGGCGCCAGCCACTTACACCTGAGCTGGCGGGTTCAAATCCGGCTGCAACCAAAAAATGGCCAGGTGTTGTGGCGGGTGCCTGTAGTCCCAGCTACTTGGAAGATGGAGGCAAGAGACTCGCTTGAGCCCAGAAATTGGAGGTTGCTGTGAGTTGTGATGCCACAGCACTCTATCCAGGGTGACAGCTTGAGGCTCTGTCTCAAAAAAAAAAAGTAGGTATAATAGCAGATTGGACAATGTTGAAAAGAACAGGATGATAGGTCAGGAAAGAATGAACAGAATAAAGCATAGAGAGACAAAAGGAGGGTAAAATACAGGAAGGAATACTAGATATGAGACATACACTAGAGGCAGTATAATGAAAAGGTCTAACAAATATGCAGGTAGAAGGCCAGAAGTGGAACAGAAAACTACTAGATGGGAGCCATATTTGAAGAGCTGATGTCTGTAAAGTCTCCAAAACGGATTTTTTTTTTTTTTTTTGAGACAGAGTCTTACTTTGTTGCCCTTGGTAGAGTGCCATGGCATTATAGCTGACAGCAACCTCAAACTCCTGGGCCCAAGTGCCTCAGCCTGCCGAGCAGCTGGGACTAAATGTGCCCATCACAATGCCCAGCTATTTTTAGAGACACTGTCTTGCTCTTGTTCAGGCTGGTCTTGAACTCCTGAGCACGAGCAATCTACCCCCCTTGGCCTCCCAGAGTGCTAAGATTATAGGTGTGAGCCATTGTGCCCAGCCTCCAAAATTGATTTAAAAAAAAACACACATTATTCCACTGATTTAAAATACCCTACAAACTTCCCCTAGAAACAAAACAAAACACCTCCAGAAATCCATACTTAGGCACCATATGGAGGTTTTAAAATATGACCCCCCAAATCTTTGACAATCCTTCCACTGAGCCGTGGGAAATGGTATCTCTTTATCCTTTAATATGGCTCTGTACCTGCTTTACCAATAGACTATAGTAAAAGTAACAGTGTTCCAGTTTCTACACTAAGGTTTTAAGAGACTGACAGTTTCTACTTCTTTTCCCTTTGGGCCCAGCTATCAGGTCATGGAGAAACTGAAGCAATCCACACAGAGCATCCTGGACCCTTCCTAGCCCTGGGTAAACTCCTAGCCAAAATCTAGTACTAACTTCCAATTACATGTGAGTCGCCTTACCAGTGATCCTGCAGGCAAGCTACCCAGTTGATGCCATATGGAGTAGAATTGAGCCTTCCCACTGAGCTCTGCTCAAGCTGAAAATTTGTGGGCTAAACAATTATTGTTATAAGCCACTAAGTATTGGAGGAGTTTGTTACATAACAATAACTACAATAACTGATAATGATACATATTGCTCAACATAGCAATCATTTATATATGTCCCATATTATAACTGCTGAAAACAAAATACAAGGAAAAAATGTGCAAAACATCAGAGGAAAAGATTTATCTTCAAAGGACATTAGAACGACAGCTGGCTTCTCAACAATAAAAGCCAGAGATAGGCTCAGTGCCCGTAGCTCAGTGGTTAAAGGCGTCAGACACATAGACCTGGGGTGGCGGGTTTGAACCTAGCTGGGGCCTGTTAAACAACAGTAAAAACTACAACAATAACAAAAATAGCCAGGCATTGTGGCATTGGGACAGGTGCCTGTAGTGCCAGCTATGTGGGAAGCTGAGGCAAGAGAATCGCTTAAGCCCAAGAGTTAGAGGTTGCTGTGAGCTGTAAAATCTCAGCACTCTACCAAGGGTTACATAGTAAAGACTGCCTCAAAAAAAAAAAAAAAGGCCAGAAATAATGGAATAACATACTTAAAGAAGTAAAAGAAAATAAATGCCAGTTAGAATTCTATACTCAGCAAAAAAATCTAAAACACCTTTCAAGAATAAAGTCAACAACTGGGTACTGTAATCCTAGCACTCTGCAAGGACAAGAGAGAAGAATCCCTGGAACTTAGGAGTTTGAGACCAGCCTGAGAAAGAGCCAAGACCCCATCTCTAATAAAAATAGAAAAATTAGTCAAGTGTCATGGTGGGCACCTATAGTCCCAGCTACTCAAGAGGCTGAGGCAGGAGCAGCGCTTGAACTCAGGAGTTTAAGGTTGCTGTGCGCTATGTTAACACCATGGCACTCTAGCCTGGTGTAACAAAATGAGACTCACAAAAATAAAAATAAATAAAAATCCGGTATGTCTAAGAAAATAAAATCTGTTTAGGAAAGAATTGATTGGAAAATATAACTCAAATTAAAAATATACAAGTAATTACAGTAAATGTAAATAGCCTAAATTCTCCAATAAAAAGATACACATTGGCAGAATGAATAAAAAATAATTCCTATAAAATATATCCATATGAAAAAAGATATACAAATATTGAAAAAAGTGAACAACATATCATATAAACACTAACCAAAATAAATCTACTGTACCTATACTAATATCAGAAAAAATGTCCTAATGTTTGTCTAGGCTACACGGGTGTTTGTGTCTTTGTTTTAAACAATAGCTTTAAAAAGGAGAGGTGCTGAAGGAAAGAAATGGGGATTGCTCCCAGCCTCTCAACAAAATAATGTTTCGGCCTCAACAAAGCTTGGGGTTTGGAACCTCTCAACCATTATAAAGAATGATCTAAGGAGATTGAAGATGGCAAGAGAACTGAGGAGCGAAGGAGAGACATTTCACAATGACAAAAGTCAATTCTTTTTTTTTTTTTAAGGAAGAGTCTCATTATGTTGCCCTGGGTAGACTGCTGTGGCATCACAGCTCACAGCAACCTCAAACTCTTGGGCTTAAGCAATTCTCTTGCCTCAGCCTCCCAAGTAGCTAGGACTATAGGTGCCCTCCACAACATCTGGCTACTTTTAGAGACAAGGTCTTGCTCTGGTTCAGGCTGGTCTCAAACCTCTGAGCTCAGGCAATCTACCTGCCTTGGTCTCCCAGAGTGCTAGGATTACATTCATGAATCACCTCACCCAAGCAAAAGTCAATTCGATAAGATAGCTGGCAATCATAATTTTCTAAAATTCTCTAAATGTTTTGAAATTAAGCAACACACTTCTAAAATCTAGTACTAAAAAAGAATTCACAATGGGCGGCACCTGTGGCTCAGTGGGTAGGGTGCCAGCCCCATATATCGAGGGTGACGGGTTTGAACCCGGCCCCAGTCAGCTAAAACAGCAGTGGCAACTGCAACAAAAATAGCCAGGTGTTGTGGCAGGTGCCTGTAGTCCCAGGTACTTGGGAAGCTGAGGCAAGAGAATCGCCCTAGCCCAAGATCTGGAGGTTGCTATGAACTGTGACGCCATGGCACTCTACCGAGGGCAACAAAGTGAAACTCTGCCTCAAAAAAAAAAAAGAATTCACAATGATAACTAGAAAATATTTTAAACTAGATGAAAAAAATATAGCATGTCAAAACTTTCAGGATGCAGCTAATGCAGTGCTGAGAGGGAAATTTATAGCTAAAAATAAGAATCGATGATTTAAGCTTTCATCTCAAGAAGATAGAAAATGAACAGCAAATATGGTAGAAAAATGGAATAAAATAAAAAAAAAAGTCAATGAAATAGAAATGGGTTATATGTACTACTGAAAAAATAAAGCCAAAAGTTAGTTCTTTGGAAATATTTTTTTTAATTTGCAGCCCCTAGCAAAACCAAACAAGAAACGAAGAAAGCACAAAGTACCATCCTTTCAGAGTCTGCATATATTAAGAAGAAAGTAAGAGGATATTGTGTACAACTATGCAAACAAATTCAGCAACTTAGATAAAATGAAAAAAAAATTCTTTAAAATATAATATACCTGACTCGGCACCTGTGGCTCAATGGGCTAAGGCGCCAGCCACGTACACCTGAGCTGGTGGGTTCCAATCCAGCCTGGGCCCACCAAACAACAATGACAGCTGCAACCAAAAAATGGCCGTGCATTGTGGCGGGCGCCTGTAGCCCCAGCTACTTGGGAGGCAGAGGCAGGAGACTCGCTTGAGCCCAGGAATTGGAGATTGCTGTGAGCTGTGATGTCACAGCACTCTATCCAGGGTGACAGCTTGAGGCTCTGTCTCGATATAAATAAATAAATAGATAAATAATAAAATATAATATACCAAAACTGACACAAGAGAAAAAGAACATCTGATGGTCCTATATCTGTCAAGAAAATTTAATCCATGCTTTAAAAGAAAGGAGTAGGGTGCTGGCCCCATATGCTGGAGGTGGCGGGTTCAAACCCAGCCCTGGCCAAAAACTGCAAAAAAAAAAAGCAAGCATTCTACAAATAATCTTCAGTCTCATATTGCTTTACTCATGAATTGTTCCAAACATTTAAGAAAGAAATAATATCTATCTTAAACAATCTTCAGGAAATAGGAGAAAGAAGGAATGCTTGTCAAAGTATTAAAAGAGAGGACTTTTAAAAAAAAAAAAGAGAGGACTTTCTAAAACAAGATATAATAGCACACCATAAAGGAGATGAATAAATCTGATTCTGTTAAAACTAAGAACTCATGTTTATCAACAGACTCATGTTTATCAATGAGAAGAATTAAAAATCAAACACTGAGTGTGTGGCTCAACACATATAACCAACAGAGGGTATGTACATATGTATAAAAATACCCACCTAAAACTGAAAAAGGTAAGCAACTGAGCAGGTACTTCACTGATGCTTAATCAAAAGATGCTCAATATAATTTGAAATCAGGCCAATCTAGGCTTAGTGCCCATAGCACAGTGGTTATGGCGCCAGCCACATACAGTGAGGCTGGCGGATTCAACCCCTACCTGGGCCAGCTAAACAACAATGACAACTGCAACAACAACAAAAAGATAGCCAAACATTGTGGTGGGCACCTGTAGTCACAGCTACTTGGCAGGCTGAGGCAAGAGAATCGCTTAAGCCCAAGAGTTTGAGGTTGCTGTGAGCTATGGCACAACAGCACTCTACCTAGGGCGACACAGTGAAACTCTGCCTCAAAAAAAAAAAAAAACCAAAATGAAATCAGGCAAACCCAAAATAAAACTATAATAACATACTATGAGACAGACACCCAACAGAATCACTAAAATCTTAAAAAACTGACAATACCAAGTAACAAAGGATGAAGTGACAGGAAGTCTTCACTGCTGCTGGAAAACAGATGGGCATTACCTACTGAAGCTAAACATATTTTTGTTATGGACTATGATCCAGTCAATCCACTCCTAGGTATGCAGCTAAGAGAAATGCATACAGATATGCACCAAGAAAACTATTAATAGAAATAACCCATATTTCCATCAACAGTGGAATAAATGAAATCGTGATATAGAATACAATGGAATTTTACTGCAAGAAAAATGAATGACATATTTGATAGAAAAACATATATAAATCTCACCAGATAAAAAAGCAATTACCATAAAAGTCAGGTTACTGGTTACCTTTCTTTGGGAGATACGAGACAAAAGGGAGGCTTCTGGGGTGATACAATGTTGTATACCATGACATGAGTTGTTGTTAAGGAGGTGCTGCACATAATTTTCCACATGTGTGTTACGTTTCACTATTTTAAAAAAGAATAGCGAGAGAACAAGGGTAGAGAAAGAAAGACAGCTGAAAACAACGCTTAGAGGGGAAAGTGGAATTAAGAAAGAGATCTTTCAGGCCGAGGAGGGTGGCTCACACCTATAATACTAACACTTTGGAAGGCCGAGACAGGAGGATCAATTGAGTTCAGGAGTTTGAAACCAGTCTGAGCAAGAGCAAGATCCCATCTCTATTAAAAAAAAAAAAAGAAAAATGATGCAGGCATCATCGTGGGTGCCTGTAGTCTCAGCTACTCAGGAGACTGAGGCAGGAGGATTGCTTAAACCCAGGAATTTGAGGTTGCTGTGAGCTAGGATAAACACCATAACACTCCAGCCTGGTGCAACAGAGTGAGATTCTGTCTCAAAAAAAAAGGGTAGCACCTGTGGCTCAAAGGAGTAGGGCAC
>CAUYON010055190.1:0-14386 GCA_963573935.1 Arctocebus calabarensis
ATAAACTATTCTCTACTAAAGTTCACACTTGTGGTGCATATTTGAAGGGTCAGGAGAAAACTTCTAAATACGGATCAAAAATGTTTTCACATAGTAAATGAGAAAATCTCATGAATGTTATGTCAATCAGGTTGATAAAAACATCTCAGATTGTATGTGAAGCCCGCACACTGTACCCCATGAGTGAATTAATGTACACAGCTATGATTCAATAAAAAAAAAAGGAAGAAAAAAAATTCAGCATTCCTTCATGTTTTGTTTTCTGGGTTTTTTTTTTTTTTTCCTTTTGGCTGAGTACAGGGAACTTTATAGATGTTACATGCAAGGTGGGGCTCCCTAGGCCCCTCCCATTCTTCAGGGGTCTGGTGTGGAAACTATGTCGAGGGGAGATTCTTGGTGATCTGGGGGACTGAGTAGGCAGGGGCACCCCAGAAACTGAGGGCCTCTCTTTTCCTCTCATGCTCTGGCTGGGGCTGGTGGTCCAAGGGCTCTTACACCTTGGAGGCCATGTGGGCCACCTGTTGCTATAGCCAAATTCATTGTCATACCAGGCAATGAGTTTCACAAAGTGGTCATTGAGGACAATGTCAGCCTCAGCATCAAAAGAGGAAAAATGGGTGTCACTACTGAAGTTGAATATGGCCTGGTGCCAGGTGTTGCCCAGTATGTCCTTGAAGGGGCCTTCCAATGCCTGCTTTGCCACCCTCTTGATATCATATTTGGCAGCCTTCTCCGCACTGCAGGTAAGGTCCACAACTGACACGTTGTCAGTGGGGACATGGAAGGCCATGCCAGTGAGCTTCCCATTTAGCTCAGGGATGACTTTATCCACAGCCTTGGCTGTACCAGTTAAGGCAGGGATGATGTTCTGGAGAACCCTGTGGCCATCATGCCACATCTTCCAGAGCGGCCATCCATAGTCTTCTGGGTGGCAGTGATGGCATGGACTATAGTTATGAGTCCCTCCACAATTCTGAAGTTGTCATGGATGACCTTGCCCAAAGGGGCTCAACAGTTGGTGGTTCAGGAGGCATTGCTGACAATGGTGAGGCTGTTTTCATACTTCTCATAGTTCACACTCATCACAAATATGGGGGCATCAGCAGAAGGGGCAGAGATGATGACCTTTTTGGCACCCCTGTGCAGGTGAGCCCCAGCCTTCTCCATGATGGTGAAGATGCCAGTGGACTCCACAACGTAGTCAGTGCCTGCCTCGCCCTATTTTATTTTGGTGGGATCTCACTCCTGGGAGATGGTTATGAGATTTCCATTGATGACAAGCTTCCCATTCCAGTCTTGACTGTGCCATGGAATTTGCCATGGGTGGAATCATACTAGAACATGTAGACCATGTAGCTGAGGTCAATGAAGGGTCATTGATGGCAACAACATCCACTTTGCCAGAGTTGAAAGCAGCCTTGGTGACCAGGTGCCCGATATGATCAAAGCCGTTTATTCCAACCTTCACTTTCACCATGGTGCCTCAGGGATGCAGCTGGCCCTGGCCAAGAAGATGCAGCTGTTTGTCCACAGAAGGACCAGAGATCCCCCTTCATGTTGAAAACTCTCACAACACTGGGTATGGAAGGAACTTACCTCAACACAATAAAAGCTATATATGACAGACCCACAGCTAGTCTCATACTAAATGGGAGAAAACTGAAAACTTTTCCTCCAAGATCTGGAACAAGACAAGGATGCCCACTTTAACTATTGTTATTCAACATAGTACTGGAAGTTCTAGCTAGAGCAGACAAGGGAAAGAAATAAAGCACATTCAAATTGAAAAGGAAGAAGTCAAATTAACCTTGTTTGTAGACAATATGATTTTTATTTATTTATTTATTTTTTTTTTGAGACAGAGCCTCAAGCTGTCACCCTGGATAGAGTGCTATGGCATCACAACTCACAGCAACCTCCAATTCCTGGGCTCATGCGAGTCTCTTGCCTCTGCCTCCCAAGTAGCTGGGACTACAGGCGCCCACCACAACGCCCGGCCATTTTTTGGTTGCAGCCATCATTGTTGTTTGGCAGCCCAGGCTGGATTCGAACCCATTGAGCCACAGGTGCTGAGCCAACAATATGATCTTATACCTAGAGAAACCTAAAGATTCCACAGAAAAATATGATTAGAACAGATCAAAAAATTCAGTAAAGTTTCAGGGTACCATATCAACATACAAAAGTCGGTAGCATTTCTATATGTCAATAGTAAACAATCTGAAAGACAAACTAAGAAAGTGATCCCATTTACAATAGCTATAAATAAAAGAAAATACCCAGGAATGAACTTAACCCAAAAAAGTGAAAGATCTCTATAATAAAAACTACAAAACACTGATGAAAGAAATAGAAGAGGAGGCCACGTGGTGGCTCACACCTGTCTGTAATCCTAGCATTCTTAGAGGCCGAAGCAGGTGGATTGCTTGAGCTCAGGAGTTCCAGACCAGCCTGAGCAAGAGCAAAATCCTATCTCTAAAAATAGCCAGGCGTTGTGTAGTCCCAGCACCCAGGCTGAGGCAAAAGTTTCTCTTGTGTTCAAGAGTTTGAGTTTGCTGTGAGCTAAGATGCCACCACATTCTACCAAGGGTGACAAAGTGAGACTTTGTCTTAAAAAAAAGAAAGAAAGAAAGAAAATAAAAGAAATTGAAGAGGACACCCCATCTGTACTAAAAATAGAAAAAAACTAGATGGGTGTTGTGGTGGGTGCCTATAGTCCCAACTACTCAGGAGGCTGAGACAAGAGGATCACTTGAGCCCAAGAATTTGAGGTTGCTGTGAGCTATGATGACACAGAACTCTACCCAGGATGACAGAGTGAGATTCTGTCTCAAAAAATAAATAAATAAATACAAATAAAAATAATTTTAAAAACCAAATTACTTCCCTCCAACGGTTAAGCTCTGTTGAATTATACTCCAAGATTTTACTCTATATTCTTAATTACAAACTTACAACACAAAAGGAAGTTTAAAGATTTTACCAGTGGTGAAAACATGTGCCACAGAAGAATAGAAGTGATGTTGATGGACCTGAAAAGAAGCACACTGCAGGGTTGCGCCTGTGACTCAAAGGAGTAGGGCACTGGCCCCATATGCCGGAGGTGGTAGGTTCAAACCCAGTCCCAGCCAAAAACAGCAAAAAAAGAAAAAAATCCCTGTCCACGCCAAAGGACAAGGCTATTACATCATTGTTACATAAGCTTCCTCTTCAGAAAACTTATATTCAGAGTCAAAGGGAAATTTTCTTGTTGCCAGTCACAGTACCTACTCATTCTTAACCTCTCAAGTGACCCCCAAATTACTGACACTTAATTGAAGCCAAGGAAAGAAGATGTATGTGATATTTGTGTGACAGCACAGACCCAATAACGGTCAGCCAGTTAACTGATTGTAGGGAGATATGGACTTTGTATCCAAGGATCAAACCTACTGTGGGCCCCAGCACACACAGCTCTCACTCCATGGATACCTTAAGCTTGCACCTGTGACAACCTCCTAGCCACAGATGACTAGATTGAAGGTCAAGTATTTATCTGATTCAAAAGCAACAAACCCATTGAAATCTAGGATTTCACCTGCAAAGAAGAGATTAACTGAGTTGCAATCCACCCTCAGGAATTGAATTAGGAAATAACAAAATAGGGCGGCGCCTGTGGCTCAAGGGAGTGGGGCGCCGGCCCCATGTGCCAGAGGTGGTGGGTTCAAAGTCAGCCCCGGCCAAAACTGCCAAAAAAAAAAAGGAAATAACAAAATAATTGGCTGATTGGTGGCTATGACAGACCATGTATAAGGAGAATTTATGAGAGAACAGAAAGTATGAATAAAAGAAGCTATGAGGTATTGAAAAGATATAGAGTGAGGAAATAAACTGATAGAAATAAACAGATACATGGAAAGTAGCTTAATCATAAAAAGAGTAGAGTAAGTCCTGTGGTCCGCCTTGCCATCTTAAATTCCTTCCACCCTGACCCCCAATACAAATGGGAAGCCCAAGACAAATGCTTCAATACTCTGAAAGGAGCTTTTCCTATGCTCATAAATAATATATGTAGAAATATTTTTGTTATTATGACTGTAATATTTAATCCAGTGGCCTTTTTTCTTATTGTCTAACTCTGCTTATTTTCTAAACCTGCTAAGAACTCTAACAGGAAAGAAAAAAATCTATCCTATTGGTACAATTCCCAGCAATAGGAAAGGAAGAGGACTATTGTACTGCACACTTAGAAGACAAATCAGATACAATCCCCTAAAGTTCAAACCAACAAAGAGAAATACGAAGTAAAAATTAAACTTGGATTATTTTGATTATAGGCACTAATATTAAGTTTGCTAAATTCTTCTCTTTTTCTGATTCTTAGGGGGACAATAAACCCATAGAGCTAGCAAAGGAGAATTCTTTCCCAAATTTTATGAGGGGAGTTTTTCTGGCCACCCCTTGAGAGGAGCCTGGAGGAGTCATTACTGCAATGCTAAATGCATGGAGAGGGAGTAGAAACACTTTTGTGCGTGGAAAATTGTTTCACAGAAGTGCTAGCTTTGAACTGAGATATGCTGATTAGGTTCCTTTCCCTTAAACCCTCTTCCTTTTGCAAGCACCTTAGAGAGGTTGGAATATGTTTGGCTCTTAACAATCAATGATGACTCCTAAGGTTGGTCCACCCAAGTCTTCTGGGTCGTGCCACTCTGAATAACAACATAGTCTGCCTTCTTTTGATGTTCAAACAACATCCATCAAGATTCAAAAGCTCAATATTTTCAGACCTCAGCTTAGGAAACCAAACAGGCCAAAATTCTCCATTTTACTGGGTGGCCATAAAGCTCGTGTTCAATTTAAATAGTTGGTACACTAACTTTATGGCCACCCTATATGGAATGCTGCAATGGCATGAAATAGAAATAGCTAATTCAATTGATCAACACACACTAGTAGTTTGGGCTTCTCTAAACTTGCAAAAGCAGAGGTGGAGCAAGTCAGTATCAGTGAATACACACAAGGACATGCACACACCATCAAACCACTGTAAGAGAAAGGCATCTGGGGGGGTAATTCAAATTAAGGCAGTTGTCACATTGCCTCTCCCCACTTCTGAGACCCTGGACAGGAAGGTAGAAAGCTGGGGGAAAGGAGGCTCTGGAGACAACACAGGCATGGACTGCCCAGCTCTGGTGCCCTCTCCTTACTTCTCCACACACTGCCACATGGGAATGCATGCCATTGGCTTGTATTTGAAGCATGGTAATTCATTCTTTTCCCTTGTGCTAGGGCTACCATAATGGATACCACAGATTGGGTGGCTTAAACAACAGAATTTATTTTCTTATCATTCTGGAGGCTGGAAAGTCCATGATCAAGGTGCTGGCAGGTTTGAATGCTTCTGAGGCTTCTTTCCTTGGCTTGTAGAAGGCTGCCTTCTCACCATGTCCTCACAGGGTCTTCCCTTGTGTGGGAAGAATACGTCTTTCTCTTAACCTCTTCTTATAAGGACACAGTCAGATTAGCTATGGGCCCACCCATATGATTTCATTTTACTCTAATTACCTCTTTACATTCCCTTATCTTCAAATAACAGTCACATTCTGAGGTAGTAGGAATTAGGACTCTTACATATAAATTCAAGGAGGTAGAGAGCGGGACACAACTCAGCCCATAACACACTGCAAGAGTGTCACTTTTATATAAGAGGGTGTCAGAAGTTTCATACCACCCACTTCTTACCTTGACACTAGCAGCCTCCTAATGTTAGGACAATGCTGTGAAAGTCATAAGAGCACCCATTATTCTGAGGCAAGGATGTGAGAGAATTTTTTTTTTTTAAGAGACAGAGTCTCACTTTATCACCCTCGGTAGAGTGCTGTGGCATCACAGCTCACAGCAACCTCCAACTCCTGGGCTTAGGCGATTGTCTTGCCTCAGCCTCCTGAGTAGCTGGGACTACAGGCACCCGCTGAAATGCCTGGCTATTTTTTCCTTGCAGCTTGGCCAGGGCTGGGTTTGAACCCGACACCCTTGGTATATGGGGCCAGTGCCTTACCCGCTGAGCCACAGGTGCTACCCGAATGTGAGAGACTTTTTTAGTAGTCTGTAAAAGCTAGAACTTTATTGATAATCCTTGGTGTGGGAATCCAGTTCAACTTTGGCTCCCATAGATGAATGGTTAGAAAGCCTTGTTGCTCTGGATCTGGGTAGCTCCAATTAAGATTTGTTGGAAAGAAAGGACACCAATTATCCCAAAAAGGCATTTACTCAGAAGAAAGGAGACATTGGGATAAGACTCTGTCCCACCAATATAGGTAAGGGTTGGTGAGGCTGAGGTTTACAAGACGAAGCCATTCTGGTGTAGTGTTCCAGTGGAAAGATGCTCAGCGTGTGAATGTGAACCACAGAGCTGCAACCTTTGAGGCTGCAGGAGGGACATCACTTAAATCTATACAGGGACTCCATCTAACAAGAGCATCCTTACTGACAGAACAAATGTCCACATGACTGGCCGGGATAAGGCTTCAAAAGCCACTCTGGGGAGCTTTGGAAACAAGAGCAATAGGTGCCTGACTATACTTTCCAGTTCTTGCTGGAGGCAGCCTATGTAGTGGTTTAAAGCAAGCTCAGAACTAGAGCTGCCGCCGCTGGCCGGTTCTGTACAGTTGCATCAGCTGCTCAGAGGACATATGAGCTACTGTTCGAGGACCACACCACTATCTGGAGAAGAACAAGTGTCCGTAGCCTAAGGCTATGGGAAATTATAGCATTAACAGCAGCACCAACTAATTGCTGGCCGTCTCATGCTCTGTCAATCTTTTAAGAGAGTGACTTTTGGAATTGAGGAGCATAATGGTGGCCAAGTAACAGCTTCCTTGCAACTGGACATGGTGAGACTGGGGAGAGAAGACTCCAGGCATCTCTGGCTAGGGGCATCTGCCCAGAAACATCCCTTTGGGGACACAGCGAGTCAGCAAGAGACTCCTGGACCCCATGAGGAAGACAAAAGCAGTGGAGAACTGGCAAGTAGTTGTGTGTGTTCATTTAATCTAATCCCGCTGGCAGCTGACTCATCAAAACTCTAGTCCAGAGGCACAGCAACTTAAAGAGCTAGAGGAAGTAAAAGGAAAATTAGGACAAGGAAATAGATAAAAGAAAACACTCATGAGGAAGAATCAGCAGAAAAATCCTGACAACATGAAAAACCAGTCCAGAGCAATCGCCCCAAGGGACCATGAAGTAACTACTGCAGAGGATTCTACCTATAAAGAAATGTTAGAAATGACAGAAAGGGAATTAAGAATACAGATGATGAAAACAATCAAGGAAAGGATGGAAACAATTAAGGAAACTGCTGATAAAGTGGAAAATAACCAAAAGGAAATCCAAAAACAGAATCAAATAAGAGATGAATGATATGAAGAATACAGAAAGGATATAGCAGAGCTGAAGGAACTGAAGCAGTCAATTAGGGAACTTAAAGATGCAATAGACAATATCAACAACAGGTTAGACCACGCAGAAGAAAGAATCTCAGAGGTAGAGAACACAGTTCTTGAGATAACGCAGGTAGTTAAAGAGGCAAAAAAGAAGAGAGAGAAAGCAGAACGTTCACTGACAGAATTATGGGACTTTATGAAGCATTCAAACATTTGAGTTACAGGTATCCCAGAAGGGGAAGAAGAATGCCCCAGGGGAATGGAAGCCATACTAGAGAATATTATAAGTGAAAATTTCCCAAATATCACCAAAGATTCGGACACACTCCTTTCAGAGGAATATCGGACCCCAGGTCACCTCAACTCTAACAGAGATTCTTCAAGACACATTGTGATGAACCTGTCCAAAGTCAAGACAAAAGAAAAGATTCTTCAAGCTGCTACAGGGGGAAATCCAGCAGGGTGATTGCAGACTTCTCTAATAAAGCTTTACAAGTAAGAAGACAATGGTCATCTACCTTTAATCTACTTAAACAGAAAATTTTTCAGCCCAGAATTCGATATCCTACTAAGCTAAGCTTTAAAATTGATGGAGAAATCAAATCATTTACTGATATACAAACATTGAGGAAATTCACCACAACAAGACCAGCTCTACAGGAAATACTTCAACCTGTCTACACACTGACCATCATGATGGATCAACAGCAAAGAACTCAGAAAGTAAAGGACAGAACCTAACTTCCATAATGATGCAAAAGATAAAACTAAATAATGGAGTCTCACAAAATAAAATGAATAGATCACTACCACATTTATCAATTATCTCAATAAATGTTAATGGCTTGAATTCCCCATTGAAGAAGTATAGGTTGGCTGATTGGATTAAAAAACACAAGCCATCCATTTGCTGTCTGCAGGAAACACACCTAGCTTCAAAAGACAAATTAAAATTCTGAGTTAAGGGTTGGAAGACAATTTTTCAGGCAAACAGAATTCAGAAGAAAAGAGGAGTTGCAATCTTATTTTCAGATACATGTGGATTTAACACAACTAAAGTCAAAAAAGACAAAGATAGTCACTTTATATTGGTCAAGGGGAAAATACAACAAGATGTTTCAATTCTAAATATTTATGCACTCAACTTAAATGCTCCCAGATTCTTGAAACAGATCTTACTCACTCTGAGCAATATGATATCCTATAACACCATAATAACAGGGGACTTTAACACTCCTCTTACAGCGCTGGAAAGATCCTCTAAACAGAAATTAAACAAAGATATAAGAGACTTAAATGAGACCCTGGAACAACTGTGCTTGATAGATGCATATAGAACACTTCGTCCCAAAGATAAAGAATATACATTCTTCTCATTGGCCCATGGAACATTCTCCAAAATTGATCATATCTTAGGACGCAAAACAAACCTCAGCAAAATAAAAAGAATTGAAATTTTACCTTGTATCTTCTCAGACCATAAGGCACTAAAGGTGGAACTCAACTCCAACAAAAACATTCAACCTCTCACAAAGGCATGGAAATTAAACAACCTTCTGTTGAATGACAGTTGGGTACAGGAAGAAAAAAAGATGAAATCGTTAACTTCCTTGAGCATAACAACAATGAAGACACAAGCTACCAAAACCTGTGGGATACAGCAAAAGCAGTCCTAAAAGGAAAATTTATCACTTTAGATGCCTGCATTTGAAAAACAGAAAGAGAGTGCATCAACAAACTCACAAGCCATCTGATGGAATTGGAAAAAGAAGAAAAATCTAAGCCCAAATCCAGCAGAAGAAAAGAAATATCCAAAATTATATCAAAGGGTGGTGCCCATGGCTCAAAGGAGTAGGGCACCAGCCCTATATACTGGAGGTGGTGGGTTCAAACCAGGCCACACTCCCTAAAAAATTAAATTAAATCAGAGAGCAATGAAATTAAAAACAAAAGAATCATTCAGAAAATTAATGAAACAAGGATTTAGTTTTTTGAAAAAATAAATAAAATAGATAAACCTTTGGCAAGACTAACTGGAAATAGAAAAGTAAAATCTCTAGTAACCTCAATCAGAAATGACAACTGATGCCACAGAGATCATCTCTGAATACTACTAGAAACTCTATGCCTAAAAATTTCACAATGTGAAGGAACTAGATCAATATTTGGAATCACACCCTCTCCCTAGACTTAACCAGGAAGAAATAGAGCTTCCAAACAGACCAATTTCAAGCACCGAGATTAAAGAAACAATAAAAAATCTTCTAACAACAAAAAAAAAATGCCCTGGTCTGGATGGCTTCACACCAGAATTCTATCAAATCTTCAAGGAAGAGCTTATTCCCATATTGCAGAAATTACTCCAAAAAATTGAGGAGGAAGGAATTTTTCCCAACACATTCTATGAAGAAAACATCACCCTGGTACCAAAACCAGGAAAAGATCTAACTAAAAAGAATTACAGACAAATTTCACAAATGAATATAGATGCAAAAATTCTCCACAAAATCCTAGCTAATGGATTATAGCTTATCAAAAAAGTCATACATCATGATCAAGTAGGTTTCACCCCAGGGATGCAAGACTGGTTTAACATATGCAAGTCCATAAACATTATACACAGAAACATATGAACAGAGGCAAAAACAAAGACCATATGATCCTCTCAATAGATGCAGAAAAAGAATTCGATAAAATCCAGCATCCTTTTCTAATTAGAACACTGAAGAGTATAGGCATATGTGGCACTTTTCTGAAACTGATCGAAGCTATCTATGACAAACCCACAGCTAATATTTTACTGAATGGAGTAAAACTGAAAGCTTTTCCTCTTAGAGCTGGAACCAGGCAAGGTTGTACTCTGTCACCATTACTATTCAACATAGTGCTGGAAGTTCTAGCCAATACAATTAGGTAAGACAAGGAAATAAAGGGCATCCAAATGGAAGCAGAGGAGGTCAAACTCTCCCTCTTTGCTGACAATATGATCTTAGAGAACCCCAAAGACTCAACCACAAGAGTCCTGGAAGTCATCAAAACATACAGTGATGTCTCAGGATATAAAATCAATGTCCACAAGTCAGTTGCCTTTGTATATGGCAATAACAGTCAAGATGAGAGGCTAATTAAGGACACAACTCCCTTCACCATAGCTTCAAAGAAAATGAAAGACCTAAGAATATACCTAACAAAAGAGGTGAAGGAAATCTATAAAGAAAATTATGAAATCCTGAGAAAGGAAATAGCAGAGGATATTAACAAATGGAAGAACATACCATGCTCATGTCTGGGAAGAATCAACATTGTTAAAATGTTTATACTTCCCAGAGTAATCTACCAATTCAACTCCATCCCTATTAAAGTACCAGCATCGTACTTTCAAGACTTGGAAAAAATGATTCTGCGTTTTGTATGGAACCAGAAAACACGCTGTATAGCTAAGGCAGTTCTTAGTAGTAAAAACAAAGCCAGGGGCATCAGCATACCAGATTTTAGGCTGTACTACAAGGCCATAGTGGTCAAGATAGCGTGGTACTGGCACAAAAATAGAGACTAGACATTTGGAATTGAATAGAAAACTGAGAAATGAAACTAACATCTTCCAACCACCTAATCTTTGATAAACCAAACAAGAACATACCTTGCGGGAAAGACTCCTTATTCAGTAAATGATACTGGGAGAACTGGATATCCACCTGTAAAAGACTGAGACTGGACCCACACCTTTCTCCACTCACAAAAATTGATTCAAGATGGATAAAGGACTTAAATTTAAGGCATGAAACAATAAAAATCCTCAAAGAAAGCATAGGAAAAACAATGGAAGATATTGGCCTGGGGAAAAACTTCATGAAGAAGACTGCCATGGCAATTGCACCAACACAAATAAACAAATGGGACTTACTTATACTGAAAAGCTTCTTTCTGTACAGCTAAGAAGACCACAACCAAAGCAAATAGATAACCTACACATTGGGAAAGGATATTTGCATATTTTGAATCAGAGAAAAGCCTGATAACTAGGATCTATAGAGAACTCAAATTAATCCACATGAAAAAAGCCAACAATTCCATATATCAATGGGCAAGAGACACATGGCTAACAAATATATGAAAAAATGCTCATCATCCCTAATTATTAGAGAAATGCAAACCACCCTGAGATACCATCTAATCCCAACAAGAATGGCCTACATCACAAAATCTTAAAACTGCAGATGTTGGCATGGATATGAAGAGAAGGGAACAGCTTTTACTCCGCTGGTGGGACTGCAAAGTAATACAACCTTTTTGGAAGGAAGTATGGAGAACCCTTGCAGAACTCAACCTAGACCTCCCATTTGATCCTGCAATCCCATTACTGGGCATCTACCCAGAAGGAAAAAAAATCCTTTTAACATAAGGACACTTGCTCTAGACTATTTATTGCAGCTCAATTTATAATCACCAAAATGTGCAAACAGCCTAAATGCCCACCAATCCAGGAATGGATTAACAAGCTGTGGTATATGTACATTATGGAATACTATTCAGCCATTATAAAAAATGGAGACTTTACAGCCTTTGTATAACCTGGATGGAAGTGGAACACATTATTCTTAGTAAAGCATCACAAGAATGGAGAAGCATGAATCCCATGTACTCAATTTTGATATGAGGACAATTAATGACATAGTGGGGATGGGGGAAGGGGAGAGCAGAGAGAGGGAAGGAGGGAGGGGAGTGGGGTCTTGGTGTGTGTCACACCCTTTGGGGTCAAGACACGTTTGTAAGAGGGAGTTTACCTAACAAATGCAGTGTAACCTGGTTTCTTGTACCCTCAATGAATCCCCAACAATAAAAAAAAGCAAGCTCAGAACTATCCTGCCAGGTTTCAGAGCCCAGCTGATCCATTTTCTAAGTAACCTTGGGCAAGTTATTCTATGTGCCTCAATTCCCTCATCTGAAAAGCAGGGATAGTAAGAGTCCTTCCTGACAGAGGAGGGATTTAAAAACTTGGAATTGTGTTTGGCATATTAAGAGTTCAATAAATAGTAGTGCTTACTATTCCTATACCTGATATAAAAATTGTTATTATTTCTACCTATATTTTTGCACACAAGACTTATATCTTCTGACCAGAGTAAAACTCAGGATTCTTGAAGAGGTGGGAGCTGAATGGGGGACTTAAAAATAAGACCTGAGTGTGTTAAACTACTAGAAGAAAACAGAGAGAGAAAGCTAAATCCTATTGGTCTGGGCAGTGATTTTTTTGGATTTAACACCCAAAGCACAAATATTTTAAAAAGCAAAAATAGACAAGTGGGATTGTAACAGACATAAAAGCTTCTGCACAGCAAAGGTAACAATCAACAGAGTGAAGAGAATACCTATAGATAAAAATAATTTGCAAACTATACCTCTGATAAGGGGTTTAATATCCAAAATAAGGAACTCAAACAAGTCAATAGCAAGAAAAAAAATAAAAACTAGGCAAATGGCCAGGCATCGGGCCTCCTGCCTGTAATAGCACTCTGGGAGGCTAAGGCAGGCAGATTACCTGAGCTCAGATGTTCAAGACCAACCTGATCTAGAGTAAGACCCCATCTTTAAAAATAGCTGGTGTTGTGGCAGGCATCTGTAGTCCCAGCTACTAGGGAGGCTGAGGCAAGAGGATCTCTTGAGCCCAAGAGTTTGAATTGCTGTGAATTATGACACCATGGAACTCTACCAGGGCAACCAAGTGAAACTTTGTCTCAAACAAACAAACAAAAAACACCACTAGGCAAAGGATTGAATAGATATTTCTCAAATGAAGACATACAAATGACTAACAGATATATTTTTTAAAATGTTCTACATCACTAATCATTAGGGAAATGCTAATTAAAACCACGTCGAGATACCACCTCACATGTCAGAATGGTTATTATCAAAGAGACAGAACTCAGGAGCCTGCAGCAGGAGGATCATTTGATCCCAGGAGTTTGAGGCTGTAGTACCCACACAGTGCTGTGGTTGTGCCTATGAATAGCCACTGCACTTCAGCCTAGGCAAGCATAGTTAGACCCTGTCTCTAAGAAATAAACAAACAAAAAAAGACAAAAGATAATAAGTGTTGGCAAGGATATGGAAAAAAGAGCATCTTTTTACCCTGTTGGGGAAATGTAAATTAGTGTAGTCATTATGTAAAACAGCACAGAAGTTCCTCAAAAAATTAACTATAGAACTACCATATGACCCAGCAATCTCACTTTTGGGTATATATCCAAAGGATTTGAAATCAGTACGTTGAAGAGATATCTGCACTCAGCTTTATTGTCAAGAGACAAGATATGGCATCAGCCTAAATGTCCATCATGGATGAATGGATAAAGAAAACGTGAAATATATACACAATGGAATATTATTCAGTCATAAAAGGAGGAAATGTTGCCATTTACAACAATATAGATAAACCTAGAGAACATTATGCTAAATGAAATGAACCAGGCACAGAAAGACTGTATGATCTCACTTATATGTGGACTCTAAAATAATCAAACTCAACTGGGCACTGTGGCTCATACCTGTAATCCTAGTAGACTCCGAGGCTGAGGCAGGTGGATCGCCTGAGCTCAAGAGTTTGAGACCAGCCTGATCAAGAGCGAGATCCGTCTCTACTAAAAATAGAAAAATTAGCTGGGCATGGCAAGCACCTGTATTCCCAGCTACTCAGGAGACTGAGGCAAGAGAATCTCTTGAGCCTAAGAATGTGAGGTTGCAGTGAGTATGCCACCACACACTCTACCCAGAATAACACAAGTGAGACTCTGTCTCAAAAATAAATAAATAAATAAAGCCCAGAGGCGAAGGCCTCCTGGGACAGTGACCCCATCGGAGCCCAAACTGGACTGAGAATGCCCGGGGCATATTCTCATGGCTCCAGCTTGTGTCATCACCCCTCAAGAGCCCCAGGTTTGCCTTACAGTGGAGTGCCAGGAGAA
>CAUYON010055191.1:0-22013 GCA_963573935.1 Arctocebus calabarensis
CAGCCAGCTGAAGAGCCAGCGGGCTGGATGACAGGCAAGGAGGGGGACCTCCAACCTCCACCAGAGGCTCCAATTGCCAAAAAGGTTGGACAACTGCTGAGGAGACACCTGTGCCTTGGTGTCTCCTTCACTTCACACTTAGGATTAAATGTGGAACCCCCATCTCCTATGCCTAGGTCAATTTCTTGTGAATTTCCTAGGCCTCAATTCCATGAAAGGACTGTATCCATTCATTGATACATTCATTCACCTTGCTCCTGGCGGAAGGGACTGTATTCATTCGTTTCCTGACCAAGGAACCCATACACCTATATATACCCTGAGACTAAAGGCCTAAAGGAGGAGATGGGGAAACACTGGGAGAGAAACGGAGAGAGCTTCTCTCTCCCCACTAGAATTCTCCCTCTACCAGGAGCCTTAATGTTTTCTGTATTCTTTTCTGTGAATAAATTCTGTCTTACAAAAAATTAAAAAAATAAAAAGAATAAAAAAAAAAAGAAAATAGGGGTGCTATGAGGGCAGAGGGGGATCACAGTTGTTGAATGCGTAGTGTGGAGCCTAATGACTGGTGGGCGGCTGGGTGTGCCAATCCACTCCTCATGGCCACCAATGTTCACTGTCCATTAATTAGCCTGTTTTACCCCACAACTTGCATGTTGTGTTTTTACTAAGTGCCTATGTGTGTTACCCTTGAGATAGAATCAATTTCTACATATTCATTCATGCCTCTGCCATTGGCCCCCTCATCTTATCCCCAAATCTGTCGTCTTCTTATGAAACTCCTCCTTAGAGCTCCCTCTTTCAGAAAACTTTTTTTTTTTGTATTTTTATTTATTTATTTTTTTACATGTAGATGTGTTTATTAGGTTTCCACTTTTTGCCTTCACAGAATTAAAAAAGCTTAAAGTTTAATAACAATAACAATGTTTAAGATAAGGACTAGAAACAAAAACCTCGTAAAGAATGAATGAAGATAAAGACTTTTTTTTTTTTTGAGACAGAGCCTCAAGCTGTCACCCTGGGTGGAGTGCTGTGGCATCACAGCTCACAGCAACCTCCAATTCCTGGGCTCAAGCGAGTCTCTTGCCTCTGCCTCCCAAGTAGCTGGGACTATAGGCGCCCGCCACAATGCCCGGCCATTTTTTGGTTGCAGCCGTCATTGTTGTTTTGCGGGCCCTGGGACTGGATTCGAACCCTCCAGCTCAGGTGTACATGGCTGGCGCCTTAACCCACTGAGCCACAGGCGCCGAGCCGATAAAGACTTTTGATTGTGAGTAGAGGACTGCTTCCCAGCTGGGGAAGACAGCAGTCTTGCAGATATTTCCCTTGCCACTAGGTGGGGTACCAGGACAGAGACCCCAAGGTAGCGTTACTGAATCTCCTGCTGCCCGAGAGGACTGTGATCCTGAATAGCCTTGGAGCATGATGGAGAGGCTACCATAGTGGGAAGAATCCTGGCAGGGCTATATACCCCTTAGGAAAGGCCACCAGGTGTGGACACTGATGGAATGACAGCTCATTTGGATGGATGCCCTATTAAGTCTAATTAAAAGAGAGAAAAATGACATGTTTGCATTTCTGATTGTGTGCAATCAAAATTGTTTGCCTACTGCATGGGCTTACTAAGGTTCCCCAGCTACACTGAACAGTTCTCAAAGGGAGAGCACAGGTGCGCCTTTGATTTCTTTGGAGCCGGGCTTTGCGCTGGGTGCGGGGCTTCATCCATCAGCAGGCTTACTCCTTTACTAAGTTTGCTGATCCTATAGCAAGTGTCTATTTGCTCATTATAACTTTCCAGCATTTTATGTCTCTTTTTCTTCCTGGACATTATCCCTTGTTGGGGGTTGAATTGTGACCCCATATGTTGGAGTACTAACCCTGGGACCTCAGAATGTGATTTCATTTGGAGACAGAGTCATTATAGAGGTGATAAAGTGAGTTTATTAAGGAGGGCCCTAATCCAATATGATTGGTGTCCTTATAAAAAGAGGACATTCAGACACAAAGACAAGTAGAGGAAGGATGATGTGAAGAGACACAGAAGATGTCATCTATAAGCCCAGGAGAGAGGCCTGGAATAGAGCCTGCCCTCAGCCCTCAGAAGGAACCAGCCCTGCTGATACCATGACCTTCAACTTCTAGTCTCCAGAACTGAATTAGATCACCCATTTTTGTTGTTTAAGCCCTATTCCATTTTGTTGTTTAAGCTGTGGGACTTTGTTATAGGAGCCACAGAAAATTCATACATTCTTCTCTCCTATTGAAAAACTTCCTCTAATGGCCGGGCATTGTGGCAGGCGCCTGTAGTCCCAGCTACTTGGGAGGCAGAAGCAGGAGACTCACTTGAGCCCAGGAATTGGAGATTGCTGTGAGCTGTGATGCCACAGCACTCTATCCAGGGTGACAGCTTGAGGCTCTGTCTCAAAAAAAAAAAAGAAAGAAAAACTTCCTCTGTTACCCGCAGACTGTCCTGACTGGAAGTGTACACACTGATACTGAGGAAACAAAATCTGAACTTGGAATTTGTGCCACAAAACACATTGTTCCATGGACACAGAATATGGCCACTCCTGTGAAATCAGTGAGCACCTGGGGGTGTGCAGCATCACCTCTGGAAGTTTTTTCTCAGCTTGGAGTCTCAGTGTGAACATGCACATGAGGCTATGTCCTTGTGAGCTGTTGGATGTAGGAAAATACTTGTGCAAATAGATCCAAAAGGCACATTGATGATTAAAAACTGCATCAGTATGTAGCATGAGAGGGGTGAATGAGTTGAGGCAGGGCGACAGAACCTCTAATGTCATTGGTGATAGGTTTGTTGTTCTCATCTATATATAGTTTGAGAGAAATACTTTCAGGATGAACCAGGCTGTCTGAAAGAACAGACAGCAATCTCATACTAGACATAGTGGGGTAGTAGAGAAATGTCTCTGGAGCTAGACTTCTGGGTCCCATCATTGGCTGCACCCTAACTACTGAATGGGCTCCAGTTACCTGAAAGCTCAGTACCTCGTGTTTTTCATCTGTAAGGCAGCATGTTGATATTAATATAACCTACCTCAAGGGAGTTGGGGAATTAAATAAGCTAATATGTCTGAAAAGCTTAGAACAGCCTGACAATAAAAAATTTGTTGAATGAATGAGTTTAGAATTTGGCTGCAATCTTCAGCTATAGGGCTCAGAAGTCATGTCATTAACCCCAGTGCTCCAATTTAGGGGTATGCCCTTAGAAAGAGGTTTCTTAACCTGGGCACTCAGACTTCAAGAGTCCATGAATTGGCCCAAGGAGCTTCTTAAATCTTCTGAAATGACATGGATAATTTGTGAGCAGTTTTTTTTTTTTAAATCAGATTTGTTCAAAGAATCCAAGAGCCAAAAAAGATTTACAGTCACTGCCTTGGAATTGAACATCACTATTTGGGGGTATGGAGAAAAATATTCAAACCCACAGCACTGTGTCATAGTAATGTGTGTGTATGTGTGTGTTGCATTTGGAGGAAGTACCTACTTTTGAGATCTTTTGTCCACACCACCATTTCCTGAAATCTATCTGTTTCCTGGTCCTGCTTGGATTTTTCCAGTAAGGAAGCTCTAGCATCATTTCCATGCTACCCTTGAAGGTATGAGAGTGCTGCTTCCCTTACTACTTGGGGAACCCAGAGATTTCTGTGACGCTGTCTCTGTCCTGTCTAGACATTCCCTGCAACCATTCACTCCTTGGAGTCTCTAGGACCTAGCAACTTCACCAGTCTCCTGGATTTCCCCCTTTGTTGTCCTCTTTCCCCTCCAACAGTTTTTAGCTTGAAGATCAATCTTCTTGAAGGAAAAATGCCAACAAAAGAGGATTTATTTTCTTCCAAGAAATTGCTCTCTCACTTCCTTACGCTGACTGAAAGCCATTTTACTTATCTGTCTTTAGCATTTTTTGAAAGCTTCAATTCATTTTGGGCTTCAGTCTTCCTAAAATTATTCTTTTGCATCCACATCATTGTGTGTGTGCTTTTTATCCATCATTAGGTCTGTCTTCTCTTTTTATCTTTTGTATTCATTCATTTATCCACTCACTTAGCAAATATTTAGCATTTATTCTGGCCCAGGCACTGTAGTGAAGAAAATCAAGTCTCTGACTGCATGAGATGTGCATTCTAGTGAAGGGGACAGACAGAACACAAGCTCAAGAAGATATAGAAGGGTAAGGAGGTAGAAAAGGATGAAGAGGGTGTTGTTTTGGTCAGAGAAGGCCTTGCCAATGGACATGATATTTGAGAAAAGACTTGAAGTCTGGTCCCCAGGCAGAGGGAGCAGGAATTGCAAAGGCCCTGAGGCAACAACGGTCTTGGCATAAGTGAGGAATGATGGAGCTTGAGTGGTTGCCAGCAGGAGGCAGGGGCAGGGTTGGCCTCATAAAGCTGCTAAGTAAAGGTTATGTTCTGTGGGGGACGGGAGCGATTGCAGGGTTCTGAGAATAAGGTGATGTGACTTGCATCCGCACTGTGTTACCTTTCTCTCCCGTTTGACTTACATGCCCTCTTTTCTTAATTTATCTGACTTAGAACTTTTTTTCTTGAGATGGAGTCTCAGTCAGTCACCCTGGGTAGAGGGCTGTGGCATCATAGCTCACAGCAACCTCAAACTCTTGGGCTCAAGCTGTCCTCTTGCCTCAGCCTGCCTAGTAGCTGGGACTACAGGTGCTCACCACAATGCTGGGCTAGTTTTTCTGTTTTTAGTAAAGATGGGGTCTCGCTCTTGCTCAGGCTGGTCTCAAACTCCTAAGCTCATGCAATCCACCCGCCTCAGCCTCACAGAGTGTTAGGATTACAGGTGTGAGCCACTATGCTGGACTGGGCCTCATGACTTTAGAATTTTGGTCATCTATATTGCCCATCCAATCAATTGCTTAAATGCATCACAGCTTTCTGCTATAGATTTAGGGCCCCCCAAAGGCCCATATGACCAGTGTAATCATTGATTTTATGTGACAACTTCAGTGAGCTACAAAATGCCCAGATATTTGGTCAAATGTCATCCCAGGTGTGTCTGTGGAGGTGTTTTTGAATGAGATTAGCATTGACTTGGTAGACTAAGTAAAGCAGATGGCCCTCCCCATTGTGGGTGGGCCTCATCCAATCAGTTGAAGGCATAAATAGAACAAAGAGGCTGACTCTCTACTGAGTGAGAGAGAATTTCTCCTGTCTGAAGGCCTTCAAACTAGTACATCAACTTTTTCCTGCCTTTGAACTTGAACTACAACATTGGCTCTTTTTTTTGGAGACGGTCTTACTCTGTCACCTAGCCTAGAATGCAGTGGCATCATCAAAGCTCACTGCAACCTTAAATTCTTAGGTTAAAGTCTCCTAAGTATCTGGAATTATGTGTGGACACCACTTCTCAGGACTAATTTTTCTGCTTTTTTGTGGATACAGGGTATCACTCCTGCTCAGGCTGGTCTCAAACTTCTGATCTCAAGCGATTCTCCCACTTCAGCCTCCGAGAGTGCCAGGATTGTTTGAAGACCATACCTTGTTCTCTTATTGAGTCTTGAGCCTGATAGGTTTGATACTGAAGGTAGAACATCAGCTTTTTAGGCCTTACAAGTTAGGACTGGAACTACATTATCAGCTTTCCTGGGTCTCCAGCTTGCTAGCTCACCCTGCAGATCTTGGCACTTGCCAGCCTCTATAATAGTGTTAGTAAATTCCTTATAATAAATCTATCTACCTATCTATACATCTCTGTCTACAAAATATATATTATGTAAATATAAGTGTATATTTATAATATCTTTATATATATTTAAATATATATTATTCTTCACAATATCTAGCCCTCCTAATTGGCTGCTGCTGCAGAGAGCCTTGCCTAACACAGCCAGCAGATGGCAGTCTCTCACTATACACTGCTATTTCTTCTAAGAGTCCTATTGGACCCCTGTTTTCTTCAAAGAGGAAAAATTCTTCCTAATTCCTTTTTTTCCAGACAAAGGAAGGTAATCTGAGAGAAAAAGAGGAACAAAGAGTTGTTGGTTTATTTGGAAGAAGAAAGTCAGTCCAAAATAGGCCTGAGATGACCTAGGCAATGCACATGGCATAAGGGAGACACCAAACCTCAGCTAGGGTGACATTACCCAAAACATCCTGCTCTTTCTGGAAATGAAGATGTAGGGCACAATCTTAGAAGTGGAAAGAGTGGAAAGAAGGAGGGACACTGACAGTGCTGACAGAGCATACATACTTTATGCATAACCTTTTCACACATGTAAGAACTGTAGCAAACAAGGCCTGGAAGCATGCACACCAAACTCCCCCCCTCCTTTTTTTTTTCCATATACCAAACTTTTAACAGTGATTTTCTCTGGAGAGGGGAAGGAGTGTGGAGGTAGCTGCAGTGAAATGAATTTTCTCCTTTTATTCTGTTCTGAATTGAAGCTCTTAGAACAAAATTGTATTCATGTGTGACATTAATTAATTAATTAATTAATTTTTTATTTTTTTGAGACAGAGTCTCACTATGTTGCCCTCAGTAGAGTGCTGTGGCATCACAGCTCACAGCAACCTCAGACTCTTGGGTTCAAGCGATTCTTTTGCCTCAGCCTCCCAAATAGCTGGGTTTACAGGCGCCCGCCACAATGCCTGGCTATTTTTTTTTTTTTTTTTTTGGTTGCAGTTGTCATTGTTGTCTAGCTGGTCTGGGCTGGATTCGAACCTGCCAGCCTTGGTGTATGTGACTGGCACTGTAACTACACTGTGCTACGGGTGCCAAGCCCATGTATGACGTTTACATATTTTAAAATATTCTTAGATACCACTTTACATGTGCTAGGATGGCTATAATAAAAAATAAGGAAAATAACAAGTGTTGTTAAGGACATGGAGACATTGGAACCCTAACTAATTGCTGGTGGGAATGTAAAATGTTGCAGCTACTTTGGAAAATAGTATGGCAGGTCCTCAGAAGGTTAAACATAGAATTGCTATATGATCCAGCAGTCATATTTCTAGGTATATATCCAGAAGACTTGAAAGCAGGGACTTACAAAGATATTTTTACACCACTGTTCATAGCAATATTACTATTCACTATCACCCAAAGGTGGAAATCCAAGTGTCCATTAACAGTTAAGTAAATAAGAAAAAAGTGATCTAGCCATACAATGGGATATTATTCAGCCATGAAAAGGGAGGGAATTCTGAAGCACTCTACAACATGATGGAATATAATAACATGATTAGTGCAAATAGCTAGACACAGAGGACAAACATTACATGATTCCACCTCATACTAGGTATGAGGTAGCCAGAATAGGCAAATTCATAGAGTCAAAAAGTAGAGTAGAGAGTACCAGAAGCTTGGGGGGAGGAGGAAGAGGTATCACTATTTAATGGTACAGATTTTTTGTTGGTAATGAAATTGTTTGGGGTATAGGTAGTGTTAATAGTTATACAACATTGTGAATATATTTAATTCCACTGAATTATGTACTCATGGATGATTAAAATGATAAAGATTATGCTATGTATATTATGTCAATAAGAATCGTGAGAAAAACTCTTAAGAGACAGGGACATTATACTGTTACATCAGTTGTACCCTTTTGCAAAGAGGCAAAGAGTGGATTCCAAAAACTACAGAGGGGCAGCCTCTGTTTTACAGGTGGTGTGCGTGTGTGAAGCACCAAATGCTTTCTCACACCTGGAAACAGAAAAGAGAAGACACAAAGATCCACTGTCCTTCAGTTCACAACAAACTCTACAAGTGCTTGACTTGTTCCATCACTCCTTGTCACTGTGATCTTAGCATCCTGTTCAGTGAGTGGTGCGCTGTGGGCACTTGCTAAGTATTCGTCTAATGGACACATGAATATATGAATCTCTGTGGCTTCCTACTAATCTACTTGAAAAATTCTCTTTCCTATCATTCTGGGCCCTATTTTCAATTATTTGATGCACAATTAGAAGCACAAGCTTCTAATTGGTTGTCATTAGCATAGAGATAGTATACTAATTGGGCCAAGGTAAATTGTTGCATCAAACAAATCCTGTATCTCAGTGAGCTAACTCAATAAAGGATTATTTTCTACTCATGCTATAGTTCAAAGATTGTGGGAGTGGGCTAGAGTGGAGGTCTATGTAGGCTATTTGGGGCCCAGCTTCCTCTTGTCCAGTAGCTCCAGGGGTTCCTAGGCACTCAGATATCCCCAGTGTTTTTTTTTTTTTTTTGAGACAAGGTCTCACTCTCTGGGTAGAGTGCTGTGGCATCACAGCTCACAGCAACCTCAAACTCTTGGGCTTAAGCTATTCTCTTGCCTCAGCCTCACAAGTAGCTGGAACTACAGGTGCCAGAGACAATGTCCAGCTAGTTTTTCCATTTTTAGTAGAAACAGGGACTTGCTCTTGCTTAGGCTGGTCTCCACTAGCTTTTTTTGCACCTGGCTGGCAGATAAGTGATAAAAAAAAATGTGGGAGATCATGTGTGAGGTTTCAGTGGCCAGACCTGCCAATGTCAAACATCTCTTCTCCCAACATCTCATTGGTCAGAATGGAGTCACATGGCTACAGGTAATCAAAAGCTATTCTGGGAAATGTTGTCCAGCTACATGAAAGAAAAGGAAATGGTGTTTAGTGAACACGTATCACAGGTAATGATGGAAACTGTAGATTTAGAAATGTGCTCCCAGGGAAACTATAGTTAACTTGCTAGGGGAAGGCAGCCCTGCACTGAAATCCCAGGAGCTCAAGTGTGTAAGATATGGGAAGAGGAGGAGAGGCAAAGAAAGGAGATTGAAAATAAGGAAAGTGACTGTAGGAAGCCCAAGAGGATGGAAAGAAACAGAAGCAAGGGGAGAATGTGTCAAAAGAGAGGAAGTGGTCAACTGTCTCAAGGTGGTAAAGGCTAGAATTTGGCCTTTGGATTTAGCAACAGAGAACTCATTGGTGACGTCAGCAAGAGCAATTTCTGTGGCAAGGTGGGAACGGGAATAAGATTGCAGCATCTTGAGGCTGCAAAGTGAATGAAGAAACAGAGGACCATATGTAGAATGTTTTTAAGAAACTTGACTGAGTGAGTGGCAAGAGATAGGATAGTTGCTAGTGGCCATGTGGTGGGGGTGGGTTATCTTTTTAATGGAAGAGACTTGAGAATGTTAAAGGAAAGGAACCATGGTAAATAAAATCTTAGGTGAAGGCCCAGGAATGAGTAGCTGGACTACTGGAAGAGGAAAAACAGTCTTAAAAAAGACTCAAGTACATATGGCAATTTGGTTTATGGTAGAGGTGGAATTAAACAGTGGTGTGAAGTGATCGCCTATTTACAGGGCAAACAGGCATGCATCTATGTATATGGTCATCTATGCACATGTGTGTACTTTTCTTTCTCCAAAAAGCATTTAAAACAGCTTACAAAAATACATTCTAGTAGGATAGTGAAAGAGTAGGGCTCCGGCCCCAAATATCAGAGGTGGTAGGTTCAAACCCGGCCCCAGCCAAAAACTGCAAAAAAAAAAAAAAAATACATTCTAGTAAACAACAGAATAAAGCAAGTATTTAGAGTGAGAAAATGGCATGTTGGCTCAGTGAGGGGCAAGCATACATTTAGATTTTATAACTTTATATATCTCTTTGATGCTGACTGCTTTAAATTATCAGTGCTAAAGCTGATTTTAGATACCTCGATCAATTAGTGCTGTGATCTATTATGGATAATTTTGTTTATATAACTGGTTCTGCAATCTCTGCTTCAGGCAGAGATTCACATTTATTCTGGATATTGTTCCAAAAAATCATGCAGTTCCTGCTCTTGGCTCCATGTATTGTGCAATGGCCTTTGACCACAAGCAATAAAACCTACCATGAACATTAGACAGGCACTGACTGTTCTGGCCTCAGAAATAGCTTCTAAGTCAGACAACAAGCTCAATTTCATTTCTCTATAATCATATCTTGTTCCTGACCCCAGATGGCACTCTACAAGCCATCTTTTAGTGTATTTGCTCTGAAATCTTTCTCCTAAGTCTTTGAATATCCCTTTGCTTCTGCATATCCTCATACCTACAATGCCTCTTTATTTCCTGTCTCCTCTTAGCAGACTTCTTATTCTACAAGATCCAGCTTACATGTCACATGCTCTACAGAACCTTCCTCTCTCTTTCTTTCTTTTCTTTCATTCATTCTTTCTCTCTCTCTCCTCTCACCTACCTTCCTCTCTTTCTTCCTTGCCTCCCTCCCTCCTCCTTCCTTTCTTTTTTTTCTTCTCCCTTCCCTCCCTTCCTCCTTCCCTTCCTTTCTTCCTTCCTCTCTGCTTTCTGTTTTAGAGATGAGATCTCACTCCATCACCCAAGTTGGAGTACAGTGGCATTATTATGTGTCACTGTAGCTCAAACTCCTGGTCTCAAGTGATCTTCCCCTTGAGCTTCCCAAAATGCTGGGGTTATAAGGCATGAGCCACTATGCTGGTGTGGGAGGATCTTTAGAGACTCCTCCAGGCTGGATTGATATTACTCTGTGCTTTCCTAGCCCATCTTCTTCATCATAGCTCTTGTCTTGCTGGATTAGAAGGATCATCTACCCCTTTGACCTTGTTCTTCAACTCTATTCTTGAGGCCCAATACGTGGTTTGGGCAAAGGTGGTCCAGTATGCACGTAACTTTCAGAGCAGAGAGGTAGGATGTCGATGTAAAAACTAGCATGATGGTTACGTGGGAGTGTATATTTGTAAAAATTTTTTTTTTTTTGAGACAGCGCCTCAAGCTGTCACCCGGGGTAGAGTGCCGTGGCATCACAGCTCACAGCAACCTCCAATTCCTGGGCTCAAGCGAGTCTCCTGCCTCTGCCTCCCAAGTAGCTGGGACTACAGGTGCCCACCACAACGCCCGGCCATTTTTCGGTTGCAGCCATCATTGTTGTTTGACAGGTCCATGCTGGATTTGAACCCACGAGCTCAGGTGTACATGGCTGGCGCCTTAGCCGGCTGAGCCACAGGCGCCGAGCCATATTTGTAAAATTTTAATTAGGCTTGACATTTAAAATCTATGAAATTTATTGTATATATACTATTACCTCAATAAAGCACCATTAAGTTATTTTTTGTTTAAAAAAGAAAAAAAAGAAGAAAAAAATCTCCCTATCTATCTGCAGTTGCGTTTTCTTTCTAGGAGAATAGCATGGTTTTCTCTGGGTGGGTAACTCTTTGTGTAGGAAGATACCTGGTTTCTTGGTATAGAAAGGAGAGAGTCAAAGATGGCTGAATTGATCCTCTATGGAAAGGCAACAGAGTCAGAGATCTCTTGGGGCAGCCACTTCCATACTAAAGAAAGGGTGTCCCTCTAATGCTGAAGTGTTCGAGAACCCTATGTGGCTGCCACTTTGGTGTGTGAAAATAGGCCTTTCACATCTACTTTTGTGTTTGTTCATTGAGACAGTAAGTGTTGATATGGTGTTAGAGTCCATCTGTCGAAGTATCCAGCCAGGGAAGTCATCTCAGCTTGGAGCAGGTGTGCAAGCCACAGGGAAGCTTTGAGAAACTGGAACTAGAGGCAGAAGTGTGCTAGTGATGAGCCTGGTGGAAACAGAGGGATGGGCATGCCCAGGAAGGGGCTCCTGAAGTTCTGATTTAGACGAGTTGTAAACATGGGCTTAGGGCAGCGGTTCTCAACCTGTGGGTTGTTACCCCTTTTTAGTTTTTTTTTTTTTTTTTTTGAAGTTTCTGGCTGGGGCTGGATTTGACCCCGCCACCTCTGGCATATGGGACTGGCGTCCTACTATTTTGAGCTACAGGCACTGCCCCTGCAACCCCCCCCCCCTTTTTTTTCTTTTTTTTTGAGACAGAGCCTCAAGCTTCACTCTGGATAGAGTGCTGTGGCATCACAGCTCACAACAAGCTCCAATTCCTGGGCTCAAGCGAGTCTCCTGCCTCTGCCTCCCAAGTAGTTGGAACTACAGGTGCCCGCCACAAGGCCCGGCCAATTTTTTTTTTTTTTTTTTTGTTGCAACCGTCATTGTTGTTTGGCAGGCTGGGCTGGATTCGAACCTGCCAGCGCAGGTGTACATCTCTGGCACCTTAGCCGCTTAAGCCATAGGTACCGAGCCCCCTTTTTAACAATGAAAATACATTGCGGCATTAGGAAGGTTGAGAACCACTGGCTCAGGGGGTCACACAAAGCTGAGTTCAAGTCCTAACATGGCTGCCTAGCAGCTTGTGTGAACCTAAGCAAGACAGTTAACTCCTCCGAGTCTTGTATCCCTCCTCTGTGAAACAGTCATAGGCTTTACCTCACAGGAACAAGAGGAATGAAGGCCATTGTGTGAGTGCTCTAGCTGCTATGGCAAAGCACCATAGACCAGATGGTCTAACCCATAGGCATTTATTACATCCCTGTTCTGGAGGCTAAACATCTGAGTGAGCACTGTGTGGGCAGGGGCTGGTTCCTTCTGAGGCTCTCTCCTTGGCTTATTGATGCTGCCTTCTGCTTGTGTCTTTACACTGTCGTCCCTCTGTGTGTTCCTATGTCCTAATCTAATCTCTTCTTAGATGAACAACCAGTCATCTTGGATTAGGGCTGACCCAAATGACCTAATTTAATTTGAATCCTCTTTAGAGGCCCTATCTCCAAATGCAGTCACATTCTGAGATCCTGGGGGTTAAGAATCCAATATATGAATTTGGGGGACGTAAGTCAGCCTCTAATAGTTATCCCAGCATCTAACAAGCAGGACCTCACCAAATGTGTACACAGTCTCACTTGGGCTTTTCCTGTTGCTCTAGAATCAGTGGCTAGAGACAAAGATGGGGAATGTCCACCTTGTACTGGAAGGAGAGCCAGGGTAGTAGGAAACAGACACTTTCTTCAGGGTTTCCCAAGACATGGGAGGAATACCACTACCTCCAGGCCTCAGCGCTGCCAGTCCTCAGCCCTCAATCCACTTGGGTTTGCTTACTGCTTTCTGGCTTCCTGATAAGACTGGGAGCTCCCCAAGTCTTATTTCCTCCAGTTTTGAGTTCAGCCCCTACAAAAGTGGTTCTCAACCTATGGGTCCTGACCTGTTTTTAACAATGAAAATATGTTGCGGCATTAGGAAGGTTGAGAACCACTGCCTTACAACAAGTGAGGGGATTCTACCTTTTTGCCATGGGGATGCTGGGAATGCCTTTCCATGCTAAAGGCCTATTTTGCTTAAACCCTTCTGGCTGTTAGTGCCTGAAAGCAGCTAAGGGCAAATGCAGTGGCTCTTGAGGTGTGCTTTCAGATGAGTGAACTGGGACTAATTACATCTGCTCAGTGTGGGTCAGTTTTTTCTTTTTTATATTTATTTATTTTGAGACAGAGCCTCAAGCTGTCACCTTGGGTAGAGTGCTGTGGCATCACAGCTCACACCAACCTCCAATTCCTGGGTTCAAGCAAGTCTCCTGCCTCTGCCTCCCAAATAGCTGGGACTATAGGCACCCACCACAAGGCCCAGCCATATTTTGGTTGCAGCCATCATTGTTGTTTGGCGGGCCCGGGCTGGATTCAAACACGCCAGCTCAGGTGTATGTGGCTGGCGCCTTAGCCCGCTGAGCCAGTTTTCTCTTTTTTAAATGGAGGTTCTAAGTAGGACTGACTATATAATTTCTGATACAAAATAAAAATTCAGGTCTTCTTGTTTTATTAAGCCTTTCAAGCCAGTGATAGCAGCAAGTGTACAGAGCCCTTATAGGTATGGGAGCCATGTGACTACCTCAGCCATATACCCATGAGATTGACCTTGGTTCTAGTCTTGGGCCTGCTTTTGAAATCAACCAGGTATGTGATAATCTGAGGAAAAGTGTTTTAGACACAGCCAAGTACTGGACGTGAAGATTGGGAGCTTCTCAAAGTCTAATGTTTTCTACTTCCTAGTATTTGGGCTCATTTGGACTTTTCTAATTAGTCTGCTTATCCACAGCAGTCCCTCCTTATTCCCCTCTCAAAATCCCTTCACCCAGCATACAGCACCCTTTCACATGGCTATGGGCCTGGGGGTCCTAAAAGCATTAGGGTCAAGGTGGACCATCCATCCCCTAGGCCTTAGACTAACAGCTCTGCTTGTGCCCCTGCCCTGGGGCTAGAACAGTCTTGCTCATCCAGCAGCCTGGGAAATCCCAGTGTTCCCTGGCAACAAGACCCATCCAGAGCTGTTGCTAGGGAAACCCTGGGATTTCTATAGCTACTGTGAGCACACTGAGCATCTCTGCTCCCACAGCTGACTATGTCTGGTGTCAGCAAAAGAGGGGGAAGGGAACTGATCATCTATTGCCAAGGCAGGGGGTGGATCTCATTTTTCTGAATCCCATTTACCTGCACAAAGAGGAGTAAATAGGTCACCAAGGGCAGGGCCACTCCTCTACGCCGATAGTCCTTCCTTACACAGAAGCCTCCCAAAAAATTGCTGCTCAAATTGGATTTGTGTGGTCTACTGGGCTCCCATAGCTCCTGGCATACCTGGCTCAGAGATCACTAGATTGCCATCTATCTCATATTTGTGTGGCCTCCCACCCTCTGCATCATGGGCTGCTGTGTCCCTAGTACCGTGCTCAGGGCAGGACTTCGGAAAATTCTCCTTGGTTTTATGGAGAAACCTGTGGGTTCCTTCTCAGAAAAATGTTTTGAATACATGAAATAAAATAAGCAGTAATACAAAGAAAGCGATTTTGTTGAAATACAGTTATTAAAATATTTTTAAAACCATAATTGTGATACTGGTAAAATATATATGCATATTCATTAATGTATTAAATGGTAAAATTGAGTGGAAGGTCTAATAAGTACTGTAATTTGGAAGTATGACAAGTGTAAAGGATATTTGAAGAGAGCTACTGCTACAGTTAATGTGAGATGAAAATGTCAGGAATTCTTGGTGACAAAGTTACAAGTACAGCTAATTTTCTTGTGGTTGGTTGCCTGCATTCATTATCCATAATGATAAATTTCAGTTCAAGGTTGGTGAAAATAAAAATGTATCCTTCCACCATCTAATTCCACAGACTCTGTAATCTTCTGGAGGCTGTGAACTCCAGGTTTAGTCATTGCACAATGCATAAAAGAATGAATTTTTGCCCAGGGTCCCCAAGTGAGTAAGCGGCTCAGCAAGAGGAAAGGAAGTTTTGTTACTCTCAGTCAGTCACCTTGCTCCTGGGCACCCCTTCCCTTAAGAGTGGAGGAATCTCAACAAACGGTGTTGGGACAACTGGATATACTTATGCAAAAGAATGAAGTTGGGCCTCACTGAATACTATATCCAAAAATTAACTCAAGATTGATCAGAGACCTAAAGAGAAGTGCTAAAACTATAAAGTACCTAGAGGAAAACTGGGCAAAAGACTTATGACATTGGGTGTGGTGATGTTTTGTTATATACAACACCAAAAACACAGGCAAGAAAAGAATAAATAGAGAAATGGGACCACATCAAATTTTAAAACTTCACACATTAAAGGAAAAATCAACAGTGTGAAAGGTAACCCATGGGACAGAAGAAAATATTTGCAACTCATGTATCTGATAAGGGGTTATTACCTAGTATATATAACGAACTTTCACAGCCGAACAACAACAATAACAAAAAACAAACAACAGGATTTAAAAATGGGCAAATGATTTGAATAGATATTTCACCGAATAAGGTACACAAATAACCAATAAACACATGACAAGATGCTCAATGTCACCAATTATTAGGGAAATGCAAACAAAAACTACTATGAGATGTCATTTCACACACGCTGGGATGACTACTATCCAAAAAACAGAAAATAACAGTGTTGGTGAGGCTGTGGAGACATTGGAACCCTTTTGTACTGTTGGTGGCAATGTAAAATGGTTCAGCCACTGTGGAAGATAATATGAAAATTCCTCCAAGAATTAAAAATAGAACTACCATATGATCCAGGAATCCCATTTCTGGGGTATATGTCCAAAAGAACTGAGAGCAGATTGAAGAGCTATTTGTACACATGTATTTACAAGAGCATGATTCCTGCAGCCACATGGTGACCAGCATGTCCTCCCCATCAGGGGCAGCTAACTGGTGTCTGGCTGAGTGGCCTTTCTGTGGACCTGCTCAGAGGCAGTAGTTTCCTGTGTTGGTTTGTGGTCCTAGATGTGGAAGTCGGAACTCTGGTTCCAGGCCTCAATTGCAAACTGTTAAAGTTAGTGAGAGAAAGGGGCCCATGGCAATCTTGGGTAGGTAGGGGCAGCGGGGAGGGCTAGTCAGGCTGCTAAAAGATGAGAGGTGACCTCACCCTCAGAAAGAGGCTTTCTCTTCCCAAGACAGTTGCCAGGAAACTTGCCTCCTACTTCTACCATTGCCAGCCCAAATCACGATGCAAGTTATGCCTTTCTAGGAACATTCATCAGGTGTAGTGACTTTGACTTTTGTCCAGCATCAATGTCATATTTGTGAAGTTATCCATTGAGAAAATGACTGAAAACTGTACACTGTATTTAGAAATACCCACCTGCCTCCCTTCCCACATACCCGCCTTTTCCCTCCTTCCTCCCTTCCCGCCTCACAGAACACACAGAGACACAGAGACACATTATTTCACAATGGGTTCATTTTATTTTACAACCATTGTGTACCCAGTGGGTGCTATTGCCCAGTGGACAGACCTCCGGAGACTTGGCAGATAATTCTGAGGTCTCCGGACGCACTCTAAATTCATGGTTTTCTGAGGGTGATCCCTGAGATGGTGGGCTTCTTCCTGTTCTGTGGATCCTGGCCTGCCTCATCTTGACTGCCATTGTCATTCAGCCATTCAGAATAGCCCATCACCATCACCCCTCTGCTTTTCCTAGGTTCGATTGAAGGGGTGGTCATTTTTGGAGAAGTCTCTCTTTTCGGACTCTCTTCATGGGATCCTTCTGCCTTTGTGTCTCCCTTGGGCACCTGGAAAGACAACAGGGAGATCACTGAAGGGCAGTGGTTTGAGGGAAGAGGTGGAGGAGGAGAGACAGGATGGGGGAGTCGTGTGGGCCAGGGCAGGAGAGGAGTCTGGGGGAGAGAGGAGGGGAAAGCCAGGAGGAGCTTGGGTGGGTTCCTCACCTTGGTGCCTTTGGACTTGGGGCGACGAGGTGTTCTCTTCTTCCTCTGGGTGGTCTTTCTTTTTTGTGAGTGAACGACTACACCAGAGGATTGTGGTTTACGGGTTATCTTGGCCATGTCAGAGCTTCCTAGTGTCTACTCAGACCTCCTAACTCTCTCTGTATGCCCTACCCAGGACAGGGTCTGGCCACACCCCTGCACTTTGTTTGGTCATCCACTCCTCAGCCAATGGTAGCCTTGGGGGACCTTAGACATCACAAAGCACCATCAGGACATCATAGGGGGTGGTAACATGACACCTCCATAGGAAAGAGGGGGGATGCTGGAGGGCCTAAATTTACAGGGATTGGAGAAAGTAGGAATTTCTTTAGTATCTGTCAATGTACTTACCAATGGATCTGCCCCCTCTTCATCTCCCATGTTAAATTCTAGTGAGTTACAAGGTAGTGAGAGGGCATCTCCCATAAGCCCTTTTTCATGGCCACCCCATTCAGTGGCCCCATTACCTAGTGTTTACAGTTCTTACCTACAATCCTTCCAAGATAATGTGGTTATATTACATTTCTCTGGAAATGTGAATTATTCCACTTCCTGCCTACAGATTGCTTTTAAGCACCTTAATGACCATCCCGTTCTTGGCTATTACCAAGAAAATTTTCCATTCACCTCCTTTGTCCAGTGTTCACATAAGCTCTCCATGGTTTTTTATAATATTTCCCAATCTGAAATCACTGGTTTCAGGCTGTCAAGACTTCATTAAATAAACTTGTTCCACTAGTTTTAATAGTGTGTTGGGTGTGTGTATGTGGGATGAGATAAATATTTTTGTGCTAGAAGTTGTGCCAGGTGTTTACATTTAGAAAACTACGGGGTTGGGTGGGCTTCAACATTGTGTTGAGGCTCTTTCTGGTCTGACAAGGGAAGGGAAGACCTCCTGACTAAAAAGGATAACTATTTTTAATCACAGACCACAGATAACATATATAGGAAATTCTATCAAGAAGTGCTTCTAGAACTAATAATTGGGTTTAGCAAGGTAGCAGAATACAAAATCAATACCAAAGTCAATTGTATTTTTATCTTTATAGAATGAATATTGGGAAATTGAAATAAACAGAGCAATTAAGACATCTTTAGAAAACACAGCATGCTTAATGATAAATCTAACAAAATTTGTAGGAGATCTATACACTAAAAAGTGCAAAACATTTTTTTTTAAATTTAAAAAATTTTCTTTTTTTTTTTTGGCTGGGGCTCTGTTTGAACCCGCCACCTTGGGTATATATATATGGGGCCGGCACCCTACTCCTTGAGCCATAGGTGCTGCCCCAAACTGCAAAACATTGAGGAGATAATTAAAGACCTAAATATATGTAGATGTTCAAGGGTTGGCAAATTCAATATTGTTAATATGTCAGTTCTTTCCCAATTCACCTGTAGGTTTCATGTGATCTCAACCAAAATCCAGAAGACTTTTGACATAGAAATTGGCAGGCAGCATAGCTTAAAGAAGTCCTGTACATCAGAGAAGAAAGATGGAGGGGTTATACTCCTTAATTTTAAGGTTTCTTATAAAGTGAGAATAATCAGGATGATGTGGTATTGGCATAATGATAGCAATACATCAATGGAATAGAATAAAGAGTGCAGAAATAGACCCACCATACACACATGTATACACAATTGGTTATTGATAAAGATGCAAAAAAAAAAAAAAAAAACCCGAAAAAGGAGAGATAGTATTTTCAATAAACTGGATCTAGAATAATCACATATCTGCATGAAAAAGCAAGTTCCAAGCCATACCTGAAACCATATAAAAAAGTAACTAAAAATGAATCATAGACCTAAATGTACAATATTCAGAATAACATTTTTTTTTTTTTTGCAGTTTTTGGCTGGAGCTGGGTTTGAACCTGCCATCCCTGGTATATGGGACTGGTGCCCTACTCTTTGAGCCCCAGGTGCCACCCTAGAATAACATTTCTTATAAAGGTCTAGTTTTCTAACCATAAAAAGAATGCTTAAAAATTCACTAAGAAGGAATCAGTCAAATGAAAAATGGGCAGATTTGAGCATTTCTTGAAAAAGACATGCAAATAGTAAATATCCTCATACACAGAAGCTCAACATTATTCATCACAAGGAAATGCTAATCGAAACCACAATGAGGTACCACTATCCACCTATTGAGAATATTGAAAACAGGGCTGGGCATGGTGGCTCATGCCTGTAATCCTAGTACTCTGGGAGGCCCAGGCAGACGGATTACTTGAGCTAGGAGCAAGAGCTAGACCCATCTCTAAAAATAGCTGGGGGCGGCGCCTGTTGCTCAGTGAGTAGGGCGCCGGCCCCATATACCTAGGGTAGCGGATTCAAACCCGGCCCCAGCCAAACCACAACAAAAAAATAGCCGGACGTTGTGGTGGGCGAGTCCCGGCTACTCGGGAGGCTGAGGCAAGAGAATCGCCTAAGTCCAGGAATCTACCGAGGACAATAAGTGAGACTCTGTCTCTACATTAAAAAAAAAAAATAGCTGGGCAAGCTGGGCACAGACACTCACGCCTGTAATCCTATCATTCTGGGAGGCTGAAGCTGGTGGATTGCCTGAGCTACTGGGTTCAAGACCAGCTTGACCCAGAGCGAGACCCCCGCCTGTACAAAATTAAAAAAAAAAAATAACTGGGCATTGTGGCAGGTGCTTATAGTCCCAGCTACTTGGGAGGCTGAGGCAAGAGAATTGTTTGATCCTAGGAGTTTGAGATTGCTGTGAAATATGATGCCACAGCACTCTACTGAGGGCAAGAAAGTGAGACTCAGTCTAAATAAATAAATATATAAATAAACCAATATAGTCAGGCACTGTGTCATGTGCAGGTAGTCCCAGCTACTTGGGAGACTGAGGCAAGAGGATCACTTGAGCCCAAGAGTTTGTGGTTGCTGTGAGCTATGATGCCACAGCACTCTACCAAGGGCGACAGAGTGAGACTCTGTCTCAATCAATCAATCAATCAATAATAAAAAAAAAATAGCTGGGCACTGTGTCGTAGGCTGGTTGTTCCAGCTACTTGGGAGGCTGAGGCAAGAGGATCACTTCAGCCCAAGAATTTGAGGTTGCTGTGGGCTATGATGCCATGGCATTCAACCCCAGGGTGACTGAGTGAGACTCTGTCTCAAGAAAGAAAAGAAAGAAGAGAAAGAAAGAAGAGAGAGAAAAAAAAGAAAGAAAAAAAGAATATTAACAGCAGTAGCTATGTTGGTGAGGTTTGGGAGCACTGGAACTCTCACATGTACCTTATGACAGTGGAAAATGTCAACACCATTTTCAAAAACAGTTTAGCAGCTTCTTAAAATGTTAAACATGCGCTTATCATGTGATACAAGTGATACCACTTCTAGAGAATCATATAAAAATCTTCAAAATGCAAGAGTTCTATTATGACAGAAGGCAGATCTGTGGTTGCTTGAGGATAGAGATTCGGGGAGCACCAAAGGGGGGGAATTATGAAAACTAAGAGACAACTTTTGGTTACGAATGATCCATTCACTATCTTTATTATGGTGATGGTTTCCTGGGTCTATACCAATGTCAAAGCTTTTCAAATTTACACATTATTCAGGTTGCTATATGTCAAATATACTTAAATAAAGCTGTTTTATTGTGTTTTCTTCAGGAACAAACCCCCAACTTTTAAAAGGAATAAAGATAAAATACATGGAAGGGGAGAATAATCAGTGGAGTTATTTAGAAATGTTGGAGTAAGGTGTTAGTAAAAATAAAAACTTAAAAAAGTTAGTTTATTATTGTTCAAAAATTCTCTGTAAGGATTCAACTTAGCCTCCAGGAAGATGGAGTAGATGTATTTTCCTCTAATCTTCCTGCTAAGTCCAACTAAACAGCCTGGACATTGTACATAAAACAAGCATGAGAAGACCCTGAATAAAGGAAAGAAGAAAGCAGTCCTGCGACCTTGGGACACAAGGAATGCCATGGACTTGAGTTCCCCGGGTTTTCTTTTTGCCTCAGATATCCCAAACTTAGAAGTAAAGAAGCAGCAATGTGGAAATGCCAAAAGGGACAGACAAAAAAGCCCCAAGAAAAGCCTACTGTTTCTACCCAAAGGACCAAAAAAGGGGCAATCTTTTCTGTAAGGCAAAAATCTTTTAAACAGTAACTGCTCTACTCTTGCGAAACAACAGGAGAAACTGTGGCTCCGTTCCATCCCATCCAGCCAGCAAAGACCATGAGGCTCCACATTGGAATAGTAATGAGGCACTCCTAACCCTCCCAGCCAAGGAGATATTCGGTGGAGGCCTAGTGAGGAGTTGAAGCTATCATTAATTTCCACCGGTAACAAAGAGAATCCTTCTAGGTATTGATAGAAGCCAAGTAAGGAACTTGGTTTTCCACTCCCATCTAGGAGTGATGAAGCTGTGGGCCCCTTCCCCTATTAAAGCAATGTCGGAGAAAGTTAGTTAAAACAGAAGGTTTGAATAAGATTCAGTCTCATAGTACAGTACTAAAATGTCCAGGAAAATCTCAACTTGAATGAGAACAATCAAGAGAGACTAAGACCAAGAGAACATAGAAGATAGTATTATCTACAAGTATTAGAAGTAAACCATCACAAGAATGCTTCAATGAGCAATTATAAACACATTCAAAGCAGATGAAAACATGCAAGTCTCAGCAAAGAAATAGGATATAAAAAAGAACTAAATGGAAAGTTTAGAACTTAAAAATACAATAACTGAAATAAAAAGTTTAATTCATGTGTTCAACAGCAGAATGGAGAGAACAGAGAGAACAGAGGAGGGAATCAGGGAACTGAAGATAGAGCAACAGAAATGTTCTGATTGGAATGGCAGAGAAACAAAAAAGATGGAAAAAAAGAAACAAAGTCTGAGGGAAAACCGGGCGAATGGTAAAATATAACTATAGTCCAGAAGGAGGGAAGT
>CAUYON010055193.1:0-19158 GCA_963573935.1 Arctocebus calabarensis
AGTAAACGAGAAAATATCATGAATGGTATGTCAATCAGGTTGATAAAATATCTCAGATTGCATGTGAAGCCCCCACACTGTACCCCATGGTTGAACTAATGTACACAACTATGATTCAATAAAAAAAAAAAAAAAAGAAATGATTGAAGAAGGAAAAGAAATGGAAACTTTCTGCCTGGTTTCATTAATGTGGTTGTTCTTTCATGACATTTCTAAGTGTGTACAGTGCTAACTTCATCCTCTAGCTTCTTCAGTAATTGTTGTTTTGTTTCAAACGGGCTTCTACTAGACTTCCTATAATTTCAGTGGTGAAATTTTAATTGTAGTTTCCCAAATTTCTTTGACATCTACTACACTAACATCTTAACAGTATCCTTTGTAATATACTAGGGAATAAAGACCTTAGAATTGTTAATATCTTTGAAATTAGACAGTCGAGGAGATTTTTAATATAATTAAATCTCTAATTGCTTTAAACCTTTTAGAATAAAAAATAATTTTAAATTAAACCAATTAGCCAATTTATTAAATTAACCAATTTATTATCAGTTTCTAATTTGCTAATTTTTTTCTTAATTGATATTTAGATAATAAAATATATTCAGGAAAATATGAGGTGTTGGTTTCATGGTAAAAATTTATGCCTCAAATGTATACTTTGGAGCTATCAAACAAAAATAAAGGGAACAAGTAAAGCATTTTATCATGTGAAAGAAACTTCTGAAAAGAACCCCCACTTACTTACTCAATATAAGTTAAACAAAGCATGAATAGTCAGTAAATTTGATAGGAGAAAGTGAAGGATGAAGGGCTGTGTTAAAGTTACCTGTATTTAATTGTGTTATACATTAACTTATTAAAGCATGTGTTTTTCTTTCAGCTGTCCTTTATTGCAGAATATTTTAGGAATCCTCTGCTGTAGAAATACGCTAACCTAGTCAGGGCACTAGGCAACCTCAAATAATAATACACTAGAAAATGACAACTTGAATTTTGAAATAAATGCTAAACCATTTTTAAATTCTGCAATTTAATAACATGGTATGCAATTGTCAAATAAACTGCACTTTTCTTTAACGAAGTGCATATACAGTACTTTTCAATTTTCTTTCCTCTGCTCCTGCTATGCTAGTGCTGAGCATAAGTATGACTTGCTTTTCAGTTTTGCCTTATTATTTGCCCTGTCAAAAAGAGAGGGGTGTAGGGGGAAAAGGCACGACCATGTCCTTTCCACACCTAAGGTGAATGTTCTGTCGGCCAAAACAAGTTCCAGAACCTTAGATCCAGCTCCCTACTCACACGTCCTCTTGAGAATTTCACAGACATCTTTAATTCGACAAGGACAAAACCTTTCATATCCATTCCCCACCTTGTCCTCATCTCATTCCAGATTTACCCCCTTAGAATTGTACTGCCATCCTTGCTTGATAAGGAAAAAACACTTCCCAATTTGTCTATCCTTCACTCACTCCCACCTGATACTAGAGGAATCTTTAGTAACTTTGTAGGAAACTGTGCACCAAATTTGTGGAACCTGTCACTGGCTCTTGAGGGAGGCTCCGGGAGTGGAACAATCTCCTATCCAGCATGGAGATGTTTGGCTGCCGGGAGACAAGCCCTCAAGCAGCTGCAGGCATTAATGAGATAAGACTGGTCACTAGTTGGCAAGCAGGTGTTATACATTGGGCATTCGTGGTGCAATAGGGTGGGAGTTGAGCCCCTGGGGAAAGAGCATGTAGTGATCATTAAGCATGTAACTCTTGTGTGTGTGACCCCACACTTGATGTAGAATGCTTCAATAAAAGGCTCACTCAAGGCCCTCCCTGGAATATGGGAAGACCCTTTCTTACAGGCATTTTTACCTTCAATCCGTGTTCCCAGATGCTTTTATTCAGGCAGTAATGGGGTGCCACAGCTGGCACTGACATAATGGCGATGAAGGTGGAATAGTGGATGTGCCCCGACAAACTCTGACAATGTTGTATTTTAAATGTACTCCTAATCTCTTTGTCTCTTCCTTCTCCACTGAGTTCATAAGAGGCCATCTAGGTTTTCCTAACTTATTTTCTGTACCTTTGCCCTGGCCCTCTCTTAGAATTCTGTTCCCCAAGGGATATAATCTGTAGGATGGGGAGACTTAGGTATGCTTTGACTAACATTAGGGAACAGGTAAGAAAGTAAAGAGCCAACAAATACATAATTCAGTTTTTATAGATCATGAGGCAAAAAGGATATGGCAAACTACTTCAATACTACCCACCCTTTTGTCTGGGGTGGGTGGTCCAAGTCAGCAGCACGGGGTTTGCCCGGTGGCTCTCAGCTGGGCAACTTGTGTGGGGATAAAACCACATACACAAAGGATAGCTACAATGGGATTTCATGGTACTTTTCACAACTTTCCCAATTACATATTTGTCTTGGAGACATCTGGGAGAGGCCAGGCTTAACCTCATGGCTACTAGCCTGACACATGGTGGGCAGAGAAAAAAACGAGGATGGAGGGTAATGCCCATGGTCCTCAGATATCTCTGAGGGCAGTTCCCAGGTACTGTGCAAATGGGTTTAGCAGGCAGATTTGATGTCCGGATGGCTTACAGAGTCATGAGATTTAGTACAGTGTTTGTCATGCAATAAGCTCCCAATAAACCAACTTTGCTGTTATTAATAACAATAACACTATCTTAAAATCCATGATGGCTTTACCATTGACCAGGAAATAATTGTTAAATGCCTAACCTAATCTGTAAGGATTTTTGTGATTTGGTTTCTGTTCCATCCCTTCACCACGTACGGTGGTTCCGGCCTTGCTCACCATGACAACAGATGAAGTTACAACCAGACCAGGTCCCAGGTTGGAACACGCCTGTTGTCTGTGCATGGATATTACTTATTCCTCATGAATCCACTTAAACCTCAGCTTATCAGTAAGCTCTTTCACCTGTTCTTATTAAAAATGGGTCCTACCTGTTTTTTGTTGTTGTTTGTTTGCTTTTACCTTTGCACCTTGCTTTATTCCTTCTTGGTTTTCAGAACAATTACAATTACTTTATCAAAGTGCTTTTCTCTTGGTTTGCCTGTCTCCTCTTCTGGGTTTTAAGCTTCGTGGGAGCAGGGATCACATACAGCTTACTTGTCTTTATATTCCCAAAGACTGTAACAATGACAAACATAGGATGGTGATAACTGAATATTTCTGGATTGTAATGAAGAAAACAAAAGTGACTAATATGTGCCTAAATGAATCACATCCCCTATGTCAGCATCTACAAGGAGAAAAAATCAGATCTTATCTCAAAATTTGATTTCACTATTTCTGTCATACGTTAAAGAGCATTCAAAAATCAAATAGACACGTACTTTAAGTTCATGTGAGTAAAATGAGAAGCAATAATAACATAATGTCTTCTTTTCCTATGGTTTCTAAATAATTCATCATTTACACGAGACACTATTAGATTTCCAGTTTTTAAAATGCATTGATACATTAATGAATTTTGTGCATGAAGAAGGATAAACAGAACTATTTACTTTAAAAGTATTACTCATATTACTCATAAAACTGCAAAAAAAAATTATTCGTAAGTTTTTTTGTTTTGTTTGCGTTTTTTGGCCAGGGCTGGGTTTGAACCCCCCACCTCCAGCATATGGGGCCTGCACCCTACTCCTTTGAGCCACAGGCGCCACCCACTCATAAGGTTTCTAAACATTATTCATAATGCTTCTAATTAACAGGTGATTTATACTAAAGGATTTTAAGAACATAACAATTTTCTAGTAAGCATTTAAATATTGATTAAAGTTTATTCTAATTGTTTTTCAAAGCATCAAAATAAATCACAAATCTAATAAATCAAATTACATTGACTATTTTTTTAGATAGTATGAACTCAGGTGAAAACCTATGTATTATGATCATTTTAAAGCCAATTACCACAAGTTTTGGAATAGTAGCCTGCCATTGTTTTCTATCTTGAATATTTTTCATTTACTGTTTTTTTGTTGCTCTACTTTCTCTGAATTAATGCCACAAAAGTTTTGTAATTTATTCTAACACACTTTAAAGGTTCACTTTCTGTGCAATAACTTATCAAATGGAAAGAGGGAAAATCCATTTCAGATTGGAGAAGTCCGAGAGAGCCATGTGGGCTTTGTATTGATTATTGAATACTTAGTGGTATAATCCAGGGAAATCCAAGCCAAAGCCAATGATCCTGCATTTGTACCTTCTTTTTTCTACATTAAGAAGTTTACATACGAATATCCAATTCTCCCAGCACCATTTATTGAATAGGGAGTCTTTCCCCCAGGGAACACTCTTGTTTGGTTTATCAAAGATTAGATAGCTGTAAGGTATTGGTTTCATTTCCAGGTTTTCTATACAATTCCAAGTGTCTATGTCCCTATTTTTGTGCCAGTACCATGCTGTCTTGACCACTATGGCCTTATAATACAGCCTAAAATCTAGTATGGTGATACCCCCGGCTTTGTTTTTATTACTAAGAACTACCTTAGCTATACGGGTTTTTTTTCTGGTTCCATACAAAGCGCAGAATCATTTTTTCCAGGTCTTGAAAGTAGGATGTTGCTATTTTAATAGGGATGACATTGAATTGGTAAATTGCTCTGGGAAGTATAGATATTTTAACAATGTTAATTCTTCCCAGCCATGAGCATGTATGTTCTTCCATTTATTCAAGTCCTCTACTATCTCCTTTCTTAAGGTTTCATAATTTTCTTTATAGAGGTCTTTTACCTCTTTTGTTAGGTATATTCCTAAGTACTTCATTTTCTTTGGGGCTATGGAGAAGGGGACTGTGTCTGTGATTAACCTCTCATCTCGACTGTTGTTGGCATATACAAAGGCAACTGACTTATGGACATTGATTTTATATCCTGAGACATTGCTGTATTTTTTGATGACTTCCAGAATTCTAGTAGTTGAATATTTGGGGTTCTCTAAGTATAAGATCATATCATCAGCAAAAAGGGAGAGTTTGACCTCCTCTGCACCCATCTGGATGCCCTTTATTTTCTTATCTTGTCTAATAGTATTGGCTAGAACTTCCAGCACTATGTTGACTAGCAAAGGTGACAGAGGACAACCTTGTCTGGTTCCAGTTCTAAGAGGAAAAGCTTTTAGTTTTACTCCATTCAGTAAAATATTAGCTGTGGGTTTGTCATAGATAGCCTCTATCAGTTTAAGGAATGGGCCACCTATACCTATGCTCCTCAGTGTTCTAATTAGAAAGGGATGCTGGGCTCGGCGCCTGTGGCTCAACAGGCTAAGGCGCCAGCCATGTACACCTGAGCTGGCAGGTTTGAATCCAGCCCTGGCCCGCCAAACAACAAGGACGGCTGCAACCAAAAAATAGCCAGGAGTTGTGGCGGGTGCCTGTAGTCCTAGCTACTTGGGGGGCAGAGGCAGGAGACTCGCTTGAGCCCAGGAGCTGGAGGTTGCTGTGAGCTGTGACGCCACAGCACTCTATCCAGGGTGACAGCTTGAGGCTCTGTCTCAAAAAAAAAAAAAAAAAAAAGAATACAATACGAACTGTCCAAAGATTACAGCTACTTGTAACTAATTATTCATATGAATAATGCCATAGCCGCCAATTTCTTGCTTTGGTATTCATTAAAACATCCTCATTCTATACAACTGGCTTTATAAGAAAACTCTACACATGTGAACTTATAAAATAAATCTATACTAAAAAACTGTTGCATTTACAGTTTAGATACTGTAGACCGATATAAGGGGAAAATTTGAGGTTCATGATCCAAGAAGAGGGGGAAGATGGAACTCAAAACATATGGTGTCACCTCTCTGGTAAGGGAAAGGATGCGTGGATGAATAGTGAATCAAAGATTTATGAGGAGATTAAAGACATTATTGAGAATGTTTCTTATCTTGGCAGAAGACTTTTCACCTGATTGCTTGAGAAAATGAAAAGGATGACTGAAAATTAAGAGTTCATGGATAATAAAGATGGGATGAAGTGAATCAATCAGATCCTAAAGAATCTAGAGTAGCAGCAGAGCCCAGGTAGAATTAAATAGTGTAATTTATTGGAGGGTAGTTTTGTATAATTTAAATTAATACTTAATTAATTAATAATTAATTAATACTTAAGTATTCAAGAGATGATTAACCAATTTGTAGGATACTATGCATCTTGCCTTTTCACATTTTCACTTAATGCCTGCTTGCGAGAGATGGCATAATTTAAATTCCTTATCAAATAAAAGTTAATAAAATAAGAAAAGTAACTGAATTGTCTGCTTTTTAAACCATTCATAAAAGATTAAAGGCTTGTAGTTAATTTTTGAAACAAAACAACAAAAAAGAAAAACATAAAGTAGAAAAAAGAAAACACTGAAACAAATGGCAAAATAAGATTATAGGACCATGTTGTGAGTTGAATTTATCCATGCTTCCTGTCCCCTATTACCAAAGTTAAATAAAAGCCAACTGCTGCTATATTGCACAGAACAAAATCAGATAAACAATTCCTCCTCAGTGTTATTCATATTTCTTTGAACAAATTTTCTTAACCAATTTACCTGTATCCAAGAGGTTACAAATTTCTGGTTCCCCTTCTGACAATGTAGTTGAAGGGATAACGGAAGCAGGTATTGCTGGCAAAAGTGGCTTTGGATCTTCATCATAAAATAGTATCAGGTCCTGATTTTAAAAAAAAGAGAGAGAGAATGGGAGAGTTAAAAAAAAAAAAACAACAAATTAATCTCACTGGATAGACAATTTCTGGAGTGACAAAGTATCTATAAGTGCAAACATCACCATTAACACACTGTAAGTAATTCATATACAAGTTATCTAAGCATTTGAGTGTCTACTGAGTATAGGGTGGTTTTCTACCTTTGGGAATCTTCATTCCTTTCTGAAGACATCTTATGTAGATAACAGTGATTTTGCTTAGGGCAGTAGTTTTCAACCTTCCTAATGTTGCAACCCTTTAATACAGCTCCTGTGGATCATGACCCACAGGTTGAGAACCGCTAGCTAAGGGCATAACCTTTCCCTACCACTCCTTGAGCATCCTTAGAGCATACTATCTCACAGGTCAATTACTTTGTTTCACTGGTAATAAATAATAAAGGTACTTGTATCTTTTATTCATATTTTACATTTTTAACTTTTTATGATGGAGTAAAAAGTAGAATAATCAATACGATTATACAGACTAAACAATAATCAACTCATAGCTAATCTTGTTTCATTTGTACCCCTGCCATTTATATCTCATCTGTTTTACTCTGAAGTAAATTATACAATGATTATTTATTTTAACATGTACCTCTGTCTTCCATTTAGGCTGTTATAACAAAATGCCATCAATTTGGTAGGTTATAAATAACAGGAATTTCTTGCTTACAGTTTGGAGGTTGGCAAATCCAAAACCAAGGTGTTGGCAGATCTGATGTCTAATAAGGGCCTGCCTCCTAGACAGTCATTTTTTCATTATAACCTTTCATGGCAAAAAGGGGCCAAGTAGCTTTCTTGGGCCTCTATGATAAAAGCACTAATCCTACTCATGAGGACTGTGCCCTCATGACCTAATCACCTCTCAAAATCCCACCTCCTAACACTACCATGGGAAGGTAGGTGTTAGGATTTTAACACATGAAGTTTAAAGTGGGCACATGTATTCAGACAAAAGTAATCTCTAAATGATAAGAACTCTTTAAAGTAATAGTCGTATCAAATGGATAAGCTTCATAACAACTCCCACTGTCATCAATTATCATAACCTGTTCACATTTACCATTTCTCACAAATATCATAATCAGGTTTTTTACTGCTTGTTTGAAAAAAGATACAAATAAAGACTATAGAATAGGACTGGTTGGTATATATTTTTTTCTATGACCTGAGGATAATTTCTTTCTGGTATTGTATTGACATATAGCAAAATGTACAAACTTTAACTGCAGAGCTCAGTTATCTTTTACCAGGTGTATGTCTATCTCACCACATTTCCTTATACACCTACCCTCTGTGAACACTTTTCTATCTCTATCACTGTCAATGAATTTTTCCTATTCTTCATGTGAATAAAACCATAAACTAATCATTATACTTTTATGTCTGGTTCCTTTTTGCAACATGTTTGTGAGAGCCATTCATGTTTTGTGTATATTGGTAGTCTCTCTCTTCCCCCTTCCCTCCCTACATGTAAGAAGTATTCCATTATATGAACACATCACAATTTATTTATCCATTCTCCTGTATATGGATATGTGGCTTGTTTTCAAATTTCAGCTATTATGAAAAAAGCTACTACAAATATTCTTGTACCAACCTTTTTGTGGACAAATGAACTTACTATATTTAGTGCTACCATTCTGTATTCCTACAAATAATATATTAGTGTTCCAATTTCTCCATATTCTTACCAGCATTTGGTGTTATCACTATTTGTTTATTTTAGTCATTTTAATATTTCATTGCATGTTTAAATTATATTTTCCTGAAGGCTAATTACATTGAATGAACATCTTTTCACGTGCTTTCTTAGAAATGCCTGATCATCTAGCCATTTTCTAACTGGACTGTTGGGTTTTAAACTGGTGAGTTTTGACACTTCTTTATATGCTACAGATATCAGTCCCTCCAATCTGTTTCTTGCCTTTTCATCTCCTTCACAGCGTCTTTTGCCAAGTAAACGTTGTCGGGCTTTTTTTTTTTTTGAGACAGAGTCTCACTATGTCGTCCTGGGTAGAGCACCGTGGTACTCAAAGCAACCTCCAACTCTTGGCTTAAGTGATTCTCTTGCCTCAGCCTCCCAAGTAGCTGGGACTACAAGCGACCGCCACAATGCCTGGCTATTTTTTGGTTGTAGTTGTCATTGCTGTTTGGCAGCCCAGGCCCTGGATTCAAACTGGCCAGCTCCAGAGTACAGGGCTGGCACCCTAGATGCTGAGCTACAGGCACTGAGCCTAAATGTTCTCAGTTTTGATGAGGCCTGATTTATCAATATTTTCCTTTTAGAGATCATGCTTTTGGCCAGCTCTAGATCTCAAAGATTTTTCTCCTCTATTTTCTAAATATTTTATAGTTTTATATTTTATATTTAAGCCTGTGATTCATTTGGAGTAAATTTCTGTATAAAGTCTGTCTGAATGTCCAGTTACTCCAACACCATTTGTTGAAAAGACTATCCTTCCTCCACTGAATTTCTTTGGCACCTTTGTGAAAAATCGGCTGGTCATATTTGTGTGGGTCTATTTCTGGGTTCTCAGTTATGATCCAAGTGTCCCTGGTATTAGAGCTCTAATACCATGCTCTCTTGATTACTAAAGCTATACATAGCACTTAATATCAGGCACAGTGATTACTCCCATTTTATTCTTCCCTTTCAAGATTGTTTTAGCTATTCTAGGGCCAGTGCCTTTCCATATCAACCTTAGAATAAGCTTATTATCTGTATCTACAAAAAATCTTACTGGGATTTTGACATGAATTACATTAAACCCATAGAGTAATTAGAGGCATCATTATTATGTTGAATTTTCTAATCCATGTACACTTGGGTCTTCTTTGAATTTTAATTTTTTCATCAGTATTTTATAATTGTCAAACATAACAAATACTGTATAGGTTTTATTACATTTATAACTAAGTATTTTACTTGGAGGAGTGACTGTACATGCATTATATCTTAATTTCAGTTTGCACATGTTCATTGTTAGCATGTAGAAATTCAATTAACTTTTGTATGTTAATTTTGTATCTCACAGCTTGGCGCCTGTGGCTCAACGGGCTAAGGCACCAGCCACGTACACCTGAGCTGGTGGGTTCGAATCCCACCCAGGCCCGCCAAACAATGATGGCTGCAACCAAAAATGGCCAGGCGTAGTGGTGGGCGCCTGCAGTCCCAGCTACTTGGGAGGCAGAGGCAAGAGACTCGCTTGAGTCCAGGAATTGGAGGTTGCTGTGAGCTGTGATGCCACAGCACTCTATCCAGGGTGACAGCTTGAGGCTGTGTCTCAAAAAAAAAAAAAAAAAAATTTTGTATCTCACAACCTTTTCCTCTACTGGTTCTATATCATTTTTTGGTTTTGTTTCCTTGAAATTTTCTATTCAGACAATCATGTCATCTCTAAACAGGAAGAGTTTTATTTCTTCTTTTGCATTTTACATGCCTTTTCTTTCTTATTCTTGCCTTATTATAGCATCTAGAATATCCCAGTACTATGTTGAAAAAGAGTGGTGAGAGCAGATGACCTTGCTTTGTTCTTGATCTTAGAGGGAAAGTATTCATCAAGTGTGACATTAATTGTAGGTTTTCCATAGATGATCATTATCAATTTAAGGAAATTCTCTTCTATTTCTAGTTTGGTAAGCGTTTGCATCATACGTGGGCGTTGAATTTTGTCAAATGCTTTTCTGCATCAATTGAGATCATCCTATGCTTTTTCTTCAATTTGTTGATATGCTACATTGATTGATTTACAAATGTTGAACTAGTCTTCCCTACCTGGATTAAATCCTATTTGGTCATGGTGTATAATTTTTTTTTAAGACACAGTCTCACTGTGTCGCCCTTGGTAGAGTGCCATGGGTCACAGCTCACAGCAACCTCAAACACTTGGGCTTAAGCGATTCTGTTGCCTCAGCCTCCCTACTAGCTGGGACTATAGGCGCCTGCCACAATGCCCAGCTGTTTTCTTTTGTTTAGCAGGCCTGGGCCAGGTTCAAACCCAACAGCCCTGATGCAGCCCTCAAACAGCCTTAACCATTGAGCTATGGGCACCAAGCCTATAATTCTTTTTATATATTGTTGGATTCAATTAGTTGACATTTTATTGAGGATTTTTATATCTAATTTCATGAGGGATATTGGTCTGTAGTTTTCTTCTTTTGTACTGTCTTTGTCTAAAGGTGGTATCAGGGCAATACTTGCCTCATAAAATGAATTTGGAAGAGTTCTCTCTTCTTCTATTTTCTGGAAGACATAGTGTAGAACTTCTGTTAATTCTTTAAATAATTTGGTAGAATTCTCCAGTAAAAACATATGGGCCCGGAGGTTTCTGTTTCAGGAGACTTATTACAAATTCAATTTTTTAAGTGATTATAGGACTATCCAGGTTCTAGTTAATGTTGGTTGTATTTTGGTAATTTAAGTTTTCTGAAAAATTGTTCTCTCTCTTTTAAACTGTCAAATATATAAGGATGAACTTGTTAAAGGAATCTCTTATTATGCTTTCATCTTTCGTGGTGGAAAGAACAAGTGATATCCCTTATTTCATCATTCTGATATTGGTGATTTGTGTGTGTCTGCTCTGTCAGTCTTCCTAGAGTTTTATCAACCTTTATTATTAACTAATTTTCATTAACTTACTTTATTATTTTTAATTTTTTTTCAAAAAACTGGCATTTTGTTTCATCCATTTTCTCTGTTGTTTTTCTGTTTTCAATTTCACTAATTTCTGTTCTTTATTATTTCCTTTCTTCTATTTTTAATGGTTTATTTCACTTTTCTTAGTTTCTTAAAGAAGGCACTTAAATTTTTGACTTTTCCTTTTTTCTAATGTAAGCACTATAAATTTCTTCTCACTAATACTTTAGCTGTACTTCACATATTGATATGTTCTATTTTCTTTTCATTTAGTTCTATGTAGTTTGCAATTTCTTTTGAGACTTCCTTTTTTATCGATGAATATTTAGAAGTATGTTATACTCCAAAAATAATTTTTCAAAAATAATTAAGGTAAAATTTACCATGAGTTTATACTCATATACTTTCAATTCAAGTCTATCAAGTCATGACGGTCTCTTCTTTCTTACATCCACTATCTCCTTTCTCCCAGGCTGAGAATCCCAGTTCTCAAGACTTTGAATGAAGATGATACAAACAGAGTATCTCATGTGATTACTCATTTGATTCATCCTACATTACACTCACAATAATCTCAAACCAGAATACCAATGTTGCATAGTGAAAACACTCACTAGCAGAAGATACCCATCCTTTTAATTTTACTTTACATTTTTAGGGGTTACTTTTTCTTTTATAATTATACAACATATTTCCAGGGTTCCCATGAAAAATTTGAAAACAATGTATATTCAAAGAAATATTGCTTCTATTTCTCCTCTACATCTTATGCCCTCTACCTCATTATAAGTAATTTTTAATTTAAATTTTATTATTTATCTTAAATGTTAGTTCTTTAATATAAGCAAATGAGAAATCCAGGAATAGAACTAAACATAAATGAAAATTTATTATGTGATAGAAGCCATGATTCAACTCAAAGGGAAACGATGAATTATTCAACAAATGACCCTAAGATAACTGATTATTGCTTGTAAAAATAAAATTTAAAAAATAGATCTCTAAGATTTTCCATTTATCTTTTTTTTTTTTTTTTTTGCAGTTTTTGGCTGGGGCCAGGCTTGAACTTGCCACCTCCAGTATATGGGGCTGGCGCCCTACTCCTTTGAGCCACAGGTGCTGCTCAGATTCTCCATTTATCAAAACAAATTCCTGATAGATAAGATTTAAATATATATAAAAATATTAAAGCAGGGTGATTTCTTATAAAGCTAAATATACTCTTCCCATACAATCTAGCAATTGACTGGTATTTATGCAAATGAGTTGAAAGCTAGGTCCACATCTGCCATTCGATCCTATAATTCCTTTATTGGGATATATCCTGAAGACCAAAAATCACATCATAATAAAGATATTTGTACCAGAATGTTTATGGATTCCATGTGCAACTTTTAATTGCTATTGGAGAAAGATGATGGATTATACTTTATGAGAAAAAATTCACATAGGTGCTATCACAGTTCAATTTTCTTTCATGTGCAGAAAGTTTACATAATTACTCTTGCAACAAACACCAGTAATAAACAATGAAGGATTGAACACAGGAGAAGTTCAACTGCCATGCAATTGCACCAAGCCTCAGCAGACACTATGAAGAGATCAGGAGCTGAAATGGCCCTTTAGAATTATCTTGAATTAATGAACATCAGATTTATCGTGAATTTATGGACATCTTGAATTAATGCATCCTTTATTATCTTGAACTATTCAATATTTTATGTATGCTTTTCTTTGGGAAAGGACACTATCTTTAGCTGAAAGAATGTTCCAGAGAGAGACTTATGTGAAAGTTTTTGTTTACTAAGACTTCCATGAAATGAAGAATTCATGTTTCAATTCTAAAAGAGAAGATGAATTTCCTTGGTGTCATATCACCAGAGGAACAATGAGTTAGTCTAAAGAACTGATCTAATGTAACTAATGAGTTATCATATATTCATTATGCTATGTTGTGCTGCCAATATTAAGATGACAAAAATAATATATCCATACAAAAAGCTTCAACTACGAATATAGCTTACTTCTTTCAGTGACAGCATAACATACTATCCGCTGTAACTAGATTAAGAAGCCCTTTAGAATTATCTTGAGTTTTAGCAAGCTGGCTCAACCTTTTAAGGAACAGATTAATATCCCATTTATGGTTGTTGTTATTGTTCATCTTTGTGACTTCACGGTAAACAGCGAGGAGAAAAAAATACTTTTTTTGTAAAATCATGTTCAGTAATTCTAAATTAGTTTTGACTTTACTAAAAGTCCTTGAATTCAAAATGTTAGAAGGCTAATATCTTTATTTCACAAAATTTACATTCCATTTACATAGAGCTGAGGTTTTTCACTTGTTATAACATAAGCAAGCCTATGTCTCTTTATACATGCTTATTTTACTATTTTTGTAATTCGGTATCATTTAGTTAAATAAAAACATCAATTCTTGTAGGTTGTAAGCTAGCTTATACATGTTGATAATTTTATAAAATATTGACATAATCAAACTTTTTCAATTATAAGAATACACGGCTTCTCTAAAAGAATTCAAAAGTATAACTAAGAAGCAAATTTCTCTTCTATGAATAATAAATGCAATTAAATTATGATATTAAGAGGATAATAATTTATTAAATATAATTTTTCTGTCACTAACATCAGATTTTGTAATGTGATATTTCCCCAATGATGAAAAACCAGGCAAGAGTGTTTTCACCCAATACTTGCTTTTCAAAATAAAACTGAAAGTTCTAGTCAACACATTAAGGAAAAAAAGACAAAGAAAAGGAAATTCATATGTTAGAAAGGAATAAACCTGTATATATTTTCAGACTGCAAAATGGCATATTTAGGTCACCTGAAATAATTTACAAAAAAGTCTTTAGAATTAATTTACTTTATAAAGGCTATGCGGGGATAAAAATAATAAAAATTTTAATAAAAATTAATTATATTTCTATGGTTTTACAGTGAATCAATGGTTCATTAGAACTAAATTTATACTACCATTTATAATTTCTCAAAAAGATGAAACGTTTAGGTACACCATATACCACCACCTACTTAGGATTTTTATACTGAAAACTGCACAATGGTAATAGAGTAAGTCAAAGATCTAATTAACCGGAGAAGCTATATATATATTTTTTTTTTAAAAGAAGAATAAAACAGGAAGAATTACTCTGCTTAATATTATAGCCTGATATACAACAGAAATAATGCATACTGAGTGGTATTGGTGAAGGTATAGCACGTAGATTAAGAACAAAATCGAGAAAAAAATAGACTCCAAATATAGAGCCAACTGACTTTTAACAAAGGAGCAAAAGAAATGCACTGATATGAACATAGCTTGTTTTTTATTTTTATTTTTTTTAGAAAATATTGCTGGAGTAATTGGACATCCATAGGTTAAGCAAAACAAAATAGAACATTTAAAATGTTCAAAATATCAGCTGCTGACAATACTAGATTTTTAAATAATATTTTAATATGAGAAATGTGTGAAAACTATATAATCCTTTAATTGCAAAAGAATTGGCCCAGTTATCACCTCGAAGTTTCAGTTCTATGTGTTTCCACTTCATAAATAATATGAATCCATTAAAAAATGAATTAACAACCGTAAGCAGACTTTGTTTTCTTGATCCTATATTTTCCCACCCAATGTCCCAGACAGGGACAAAGGTACATGATAACAGGTGACCCAGCAAGGGTTCCTGATTCATTTTAAATTTGTTAAGTGCTCTCTTTTAAATATTTTGTTTACTTTTATAAATTAAAACTTTGATCCAATTATTAGCTTGTCTAGGGAAAGTATACCTTTAAAATTGACTTTAGAAATATAAATTCCTTCCCTTAAATCAACATCAAAACTAAGGCCATAAAACAGGAGAAGCAAATAGATTTCAGTTCATTAGGGAATTTTAAAATTTATAAGTTTTGGTTTTATATATATATATATAAAATCCTATTAACAACTATTTGATCTTGTTTTTATGTTATAACTTTCTTAATTTGTCAAACATACTACTGTTTGCCAAAAGATTTATAAGGGAAAATAATGAGAAATGTTGCTTAAAATGTGTCAGATCCGTATAAATTGAACACAGTTTGCATTTCCTATCGACACTATCCGCACTGAATATATTTGCAGAATGACAGTTCTCACAGACTGTAATATAACGCTCATTTTTCACAAGGGAAATAGAATCTAAAATAATATTTAAATATTTCCTAAAGTTAAGTCTTCATTTGCATAAAAATCCAGTAACATGTATTGAGATTGTAGAAATGAGTAGTGCTTTACATTTGACAAAAATGGTTACATTTTTCAAATATCTAGTTTTGCAGAAATATGTTCATTGTGAGCAAAACACTGTGACAATATTTCTTAAACATTTAAAGTGTCAATCTTTAATAAAATTGCAAGTTTAATTTATTTAGATTTACTTTTTTGTACCAGTGCCCTGAATATGAGTTGCTAAAAATGAATAAAATATTTTGTCAATCTTTGATAAAATTGAAGGTTTAGTTTATGTAGTTTATGAAGATTACCAACCTCTGCTAAAGACTAAGATCTATCTGTTCTAAGACACTATTACTCTCTCAAAGACTCTCTCTCTCTCCCATTAGCTAAAGTAAAGCCCTCAGGGACCTAAGAGAAATTGTTCCTGAGTGAGATAATAGCTTAGTGGTCCACGTTCAGGCCGAGACCTGGTCAGTCCCAGGCCCTGACAAGTGGGATCAGAAGTGGGCTGTGACAGCCTTTCTTCTGGGGATGTAAGAAAATACACATTTTGGCTGGATACAAAATCTGGGGTCAATTATCAAGCAAAACAACAACAACAAACAGCTTAACAGCTTAAATTCAGCTTGTTTAGGAGAATGTGGGAAAAATCAGCTTGCTGGACTTTGGAGCCCTCCACCTCATGGTGTTTACTCTATTGGTTCAGAATAAGTCACTTCAAAACTTAGTGGCATAGTGGCCAGGCGTGGTGGCTCATACCTGTAATCCCAGCAGTTGGGAGGCCGAGGTGGGTGGATTGCCTGAGCTCACAAGTTCGAAACCAACCTGAGTAAGAGTGAGACCTCATCTCTAAAAAATAGCCAGGCACTGTGGCGGACATGTGTAGTCTGAGACAAGAGAATCACTTGACTCTAAGTGTTTGTTGTTGCTGTGAGCTAAGATGCCACCGCACTCTACCAAGGGTGATCAAATGAGTCTCTGTCTCATAAAACAAACAAACAAAAAACAGTGGTGTAAAATAAAACACACACATATACAAATATGTTAAGGTGCATGGAACTTGTAGGTCATAATTTCAAGCAGGACACAAAGGATGTGAATTATTTCTCTTCTATGATTTCTCACTTTGGAACTTTGAATTGCTGCAGATGACTCAAATATTTGGGACCTAAAATAACTTGGAGTATTTTTCACTCACAATTTTTTAGGCCATAATAACGAAATTTTATTGTTTCTTTGCATTCTTAATCTTCAGCTTCACCAAGCAACAGGCCAGACTTCTGGAATGACAACTGCTTCCCAGCTGTTACCCTTTCCAGGAGACAGAATTTGTCAAATAACATCATTCCAGATATTTCCACCCCAAATTCTAAACTAGTCATTGAATCAAAGGAAATAGTATATACTATTTTAAGTATGTCACTCACACTTTTTTTTTCTTTTTATTAAATCATAGCTGTGTACATTAATGCAATCATGGGGTGCAATGTGCTGGTTCTATATACAATTTGAAATGTTTTCATCTAACTGATTAACACAAACTTCACGGCATTTTCCTAGTTATTATGTTAAGACATTTATATTCTACACCTCTTAAATTTCACATGTACCCTTGTAAGATGCACTGTAGGTGTGGTCCCACCAATTACTCTCTCTTTTTTAGTTTGACTGCCATTATAGAGATTGACTCCATTTTTGATATTTGACAATTGATACCTTTCATGCCCCACATCTTCCCTTCCCCCTTTTGACCCACATCTGGATAAGTTGATAAGGAAACACTCTCTCCTTCGGAACTGGCAGAACGTTTTCAGAAGCCTGACCTTGCCCTGGTCCCACCCACTAACCACAATAAAACCAGAACCTTTCATCTACTTTTTTGCTCAAGCCAAATGGAACAGGTTGGAGGCTTGCCTTATTCTCCACAGAAAACCTCATAATGTGAGAATTGAGTCTTTCCATGTGCACACTGCACATGTGTAGTGTCATTATTCATAACATCCAATGTATTTTTCTGGAGGGAGAATGGGACTGACCTCCATGGTACAACCAATGACTCAGGATTTGGATCAAATGATAATTCTCTACTGGGAAGACCATGTGGTTTGGGCATTGGTTTCTCAATGCATGGAGGCCTCATGTGGTCAGACTTCCTTCATGACAACCTGAGCGTTGGAGAGCAATGGTACCACAGAATGGGGTAGAACGTGTATGATGTTTTATGACCTAGTCTCAGAGCTCACATAATCGCACTTTTATTTTATGGTATCAGTTGGAGCCGTCATTAGCCCATCTTGGTTTCAGAAAAAAATATAACAAACCTTCTCCCAGTGAAGTGAATGTTAATGAATTTGCAGTCTAGTATGATTAAAAGCTCCACATACATCCACCTACTGTATCATGGAGCAGGGAAAACTTCTCTCCACACAGATGCCTCATTCTTAGATGATTCCCATGAAGCTCCTATTTCTAGTTTAATAAGTTATGTTGAATTAATGATGATGGCATGGAGTTGTAGGATGATATCATATGTTGATATGAATTGAAAATATATGGCATTTCAAAAGATCATATAATTATTATGAATAGATACATAGAAATGTTTTTCTTCCTCAAATATTTTTCCAGAAAAATACTAAAATAATTATGTGCCAATAATTCTAAATCATACATTTTTTGTATAATCATTTAGGCTTAAAACATAACTGTAAAGAGGATTGTTTTTCTCTCTGGACTTTAGGGTGTATAATATTTATTCATAGAGTATAAAACACTACATTATTTATACAAATCATAAATTAATATATAACTCCAGGATGCTTTATAAGTTTCAATAAGTTCCAGAACATTAATATAGACATTTGTCTTTGCTTATATTGCTAATCTCTCTGCTTTATTTTTTTCTAAGGTTAAATTTAATCACTCAAAAAATAAGGTGGCTAGAGGGTATTACACTTGTAAATACAGTGATAGCTTTGAACATTACTTATACAAAATTTCTAGGTGATATGTGGGTAAAATAGAACTAAAAGAACAGAATTTAAATAAAAGTGGTGATCACTTTAAATCATGATCTCATTAAATCATGGAGAAAAATAATAGAGGGAAAAGGGAAATTTTTTTCTCTAAACATAAGTTTCCTGTGTCCTATCACATAAAAATACTAAAAAAAAACCCCAGCTATATAAGGAAATTCCATAAAACAAAAATAAATTTTTTCAACCACCTAATTATACAAGTTATTTTTAACTTTTTGAGAATACCAATTTATAATGCTGTTGAAAAATTACATATCATAGAGTAACATCAGAGTGATTCTGCCAGGGTCTGATCTGGGAGAGATACCTCCCCAACTCTGAGGACGGTCACAGGCAACAGGGAAAAATAATCATGAGGTGGAATCAACAGAAAAACTCTGCAATATGAATAATCAGAGTAGATCAACTCCCCCAAGGAATGACAAGGTAGATACAGCACAAGATCCCTTGCATAAGCAAATGGCTGAGATGTCAGAAATCGAATTCAGAGTCTGGATAGCAAATAAGATCAGTGGAATGGAGG
>CAUYON010055194.1:0-40057 GCA_963573935.1 Arctocebus calabarensis
CAGACTTAAAGAAAGATGGAGACTTTACCTCTTTCATGTTTACATGGATGGAGCTGGAACATATTCTTCTTAGCAAAGTTTCACAAGAATGGAAGAAAAAGTATCCAATGTACTCAGTCTTACAATGAAACCAATTTATAGCTTTCATGTGAAAGCTATAACCCAATTATAGCCCCAAAATACGGGGGGTAAGGAATGGGAGGGGTGGGGAGAAGGAAGGATAAGTGGAAGGAGGATAATTGGTGGAACCACACCTACGATGCGTCTTACAAGTGTAGATGTGAAATTTACCAAATGTAGAATATAAATGTCTTAACACAATAATTAAGAAAATGCCATGAAAACTATGTTAACCAGTGTGATGAAAATATTTCAAGTTGTATATAACATCAGCACATTGTACCCCATGATTGCATTAATGTACACAGCTATGATTTAATTTTTAAAAAGAAAACATGGTAAACATGAAAGAATGTTAAATGTAACTTCCTTAGTAATTTCTGTCATAATACCAATAGTAACATGAAAGAAAACAGCTATATAATATACACAAAAGGATGAGAAAGAAATTTAAATATTTCTTTACAAAAAAAACCTAAATAAGGAGAAGATGATAATTCAGGAAGAGAGGGAGAAAAAGTTAAAGGAAATATGAATATGTACATTGTGATGAATATATAGGATGAATATAAGTGGGTATATATTATGTGTGGATCATAACAATAAATAAATAAATTCAAGATTTTCTATTTATATTGTAACACACACAGAGGCACAATTTTCTTACTTTGAAATGCACATAATTTACAGCTGAACTAGTTTTGACAAATGCATACACTCTGTATAAATTTGTTACATCTCACCAATACTGCTATGTCTTTTTTGCCCTTAGGCATTGCCTCAGCCAGTCCATATTTGCTCAGTACAACAAAACTTTGTTTTCAAAAAAGTAATGTTCTGCCTATAAATAGTGCCATAGTGTTTATTGTTTCTAACACTGAATAAAAGATTTCAAAGGAAGTACTCTTTTCAAATGTGTGTTATGAACCTTGGCTCCCCATGGACTCCTTTTTTACTTGCTTCTTTGACTGCCATGAGAAACTTGGAATAGCCTTGTGACAGTTCAGCTTATGAGTTGAGTGGTGTAATTTATGGAGGCGGGAATGGAAGCCTTCCTCCCTTGGGTTAATAAAACATCTACCTAAACAGAGCACAGATGTATGGGAACTGAGGAAAAAAACATTCTGAGAGTAGGTCAATTGATGTAGTAGACAGATATCTTTCCCCTGGCCCTCAATTCCATTTCTCTCTTCTCAAACCTATGTATCTGGGCTGTATATAGGCTTCTAAGCCAGAGCTATCTTGCAGCTCAGAAGATATAGCATCATCCAGAACCAAGAGATTGTTAGATTTTTTTTATAGTCAGCACTACAGCCAGATCTTATTTATTCAATTTCAATTTTCCAGAAGAGTAACTTATGATGATAATATTTAAAAATAATCAAGTGTTAATTATATGCTATGCACAGTTCTAAGAACTTTACATATGTTAATGTATTTAATTCCCACAGCAACCTTAGATATAGTATCACCAGCATATTCTTTTGCAGGTGAGGAAAAAATGGCACAGAGGGCTGGAACAAGTCACTCAAGTACGTAGTTTATAAGACTTCGGTTAGCTTATAAGGCTGTGATAGACATAATAGCTTATAAGGTTGAGGATTTGAAACCAAGAAATCTATTTCTAGGAAACAGGCTCTTAGCCCCTACCCTTTTCTCCATCTCTAACTACCTAATGATATCAAGGACTTCCAAGTCCATTTGTCCATCCTCTTCCTCAAATATGATGTGCAATCTTTTGTTAAAAAAAAATTGTGGTTTAGGATACCAAGCAAGGAAGTTCTGGAAGATTCATAATGTAGAAGGTCAGGGTTAGGGTTTTAAGCTGCTCATAGAACAATCTGGATCTGTAGAATGTGTAGGAGTCAAATTCTTTACTTGGTTCTCTCATTTGAGAACAGTGTAATGTGAGTCAAACCCAAGTCTATAGTGAGATAGGTTACATATAGGATGACTGCATATTTTATTACTCTGGCCAAAATGCATTTGAAGTCAAAGGTGAATGATTAATAATTATGCTGATTCTTGAGCTTAAACAATGTCTGTAGTGGGCAAATTGAAATGTGTACTTCCCTTAATCAGATAAACCTAATTCATGACAAGTGCATTATATTAAAAGATTATCTGAGGTCAAAATAGCAACTCCACCAACTGTACTGTAAGTCTGTATCATGTTAACAATATCCATGTCTAATCTCTCTTTCTCCCAGTTTACTTAAGAGAAATTTGCCTTGCTTTGAAACTATAGGGACTCCTCTTTCAATCTTCTGTCAGGTTTGCAATGATCATCACAGATCATCTTTACCAGACCTGCCAGAGATCCATGGCTGAGTATTCTTTAGCCTAAATCACTTGAAACTTTTTTTTTTTTTTTTGCTTTGGGCCATATTCAAAAATGGCATCCTTTTTAGTTATTCTTTGAAAGATTTAGTGAAAAACTCATAAGTATGATATATACTGCCTTCAAAATCCAAAATGGACCATAAGGCATTTTAAAGATGAGATTCATCTTTTTCTTCCTTTGGAGAGAATTTTACAATATGCTTTAGACTACTTAATTCCAGGAAATTCACCTGTGGTAGTTAGGTGAGGGAAATACTACTATTTCAAATTTAGTGGTGGAAAAATGATACAAGAAAAAGTTAAATGCTTTATTCTTTTTAAGGAATTTAGAAAATGACTCATAATCTCATAGAATAATAAAAAATATTATTTACCTTCATTATATACCAGAAAAAATGTGAAAAACTAACATGCACCTGTTGTAATAATAATTTTGTGAATAAGATGTATTTATATCTCTAGATATAAGGATACTTGTATTCTGCACTTGTACACTTCAAAAGGTAAATGAGATATTGAACAATTTTTCATTATCACTATTTATAGCATAGAACAATTAGGTAAATTAGGTATCATACTCAGTATTATATAAATCTCATGATTCCACTCATTCCACCTTATTACTTTAAGTAATTGTATAAATGTTTTGATTATTTTGTGTCTATAATATTTAGATATTATTTTTGTTAAAACGGTTTAGAATGGAAAAATCCTTCAACTTCCAACCACATGTTCTATTTTATTAATTTAGGGCAGAGGATCTAATCAAAGCAACCAATAATTAACTCCTGATTTATTTGCTAAGATAAAAGAACTTCTTTTGTAGATATTTCATTCTGTTAAGAACTGTGGTAGTTCTGAGATTTTAGTCTACTTGCAAGTTAAAAAGTTAGGCTGACAAGAAGCTGACAAGAAACATGAGACTCCTGAGTCAGAGTAAAGGGACAGTTTATTACTCACAGCAATAGCAATAGAGAGAAGATAATCATTTTTGCTCAAGTTCCTCAAACCCCTATTCCCATAAGGCAACATGAAGAAGGCCAGGGAATGCCTACATGTGTCATGGATTGTTATAGAAGAAAAAACCCAGGTTTGGGGGAACTCAAAAAATTTACAATGAGTGGCAAGAAAACCTGCACAACATTTACTGTAGAAGGAAACATTACATTTATTAGACTGAATAGTAAATAACCTTGTAGTCTGCTCTGATAGAAGACAAACTCTCTATCTTCCAAGATTATTTAGATAATAAAAATACTTAAAAAAATAATCTTTAGCAACGGCCCCCAGTGCTTCTGTTACAAGATTATGCAGAAACATGACAGACCCAAGGAGAATTCTATGACAATGTGGCTACTGGAAGACAAACTGGAATCTGAAATCATTGCAACCACTTTTCCGCATAAGTATAGCTCTTGAGAAATTTAAAACAAGCTGAATATATGTGTGCGTGGATGTGTGTATAACATATATGCCACATATATCTTATATATGGTATGTATTATATATAGATGTGTTTATGTAAGATATTAGGATACTCATATTCATATATGATATATAGAAAGAAATTTTAAATATACATATATGTTGCATATAAAGGGAATGATTAGATTTGAAGATATACTGGTGATTTTTGAACTCTCTTCCCATCTTCTTTGCACATCTGTTCTTATTATTGTCAAACAACAATTATATCAATTACATCTAATTAAATTATTTTCAAAAACCCACAATACTCAAATTAATGAAAATATTTTTTCTGAGTGCTGTGAAAATAAAGTCCACTTTAGTAACATGTCACATGCCCAGCAGTCCAAAAATACATTAAAATGAGAATGATCAAAAGAAGTGCCTGCTCTTGTCAACAAGATTAAATTTTGCAACAATATAATGCATGTCCAATCAGCTAATGAGTATGAGCATTGAAGTGAAAACAATTTAACTGTTGTCTTTCAGACCATGGAAATGAGACATGTATGCGGAATTGTAATATTTACTTAACACAATTAGATTGAACATTAGATTATCTAATGGACAGGACTGTTGACCCTTAGGAATTATAATATTTGTTTGTACTCACTTAAGAAATTGCTAGCTGTAAACTTGCTTCTTTTCTCCTATGCTATTTTTAAAATAGAGCAACAGAAGTGAAAAGTTCATGTTCATAATTATCTTAATTATTCTGTTTCTATGAAGAAAATAAAGTACTGAGGATATCTATTATATAAACACCTACTCAGTGTCAAGTAATGTTCATGTACAAATTATATTTGAAATCTCTATAAACATCTCTTGAGATAGGTATTTTTCTTTCTGTTTTACAGATGAGAAAATTGAGATTTTCTGTGTTCAATGAAATAGAATTAGTACCTGTGATTGCCCAATGAAAAAGCTAAGGAAATTTAACCACAAAATATAACTCTTTGGTATAAAAAAACACTTTGAATTAATGACCATTTGAAAACAGAAAGCACTGGAAGGGAGTTTTCCTTCTGTCTGTATAAAGTGATGGACTTGATGAAAAGATCAAAGGGGGTCACTTCCTTCGCTTTCCCTGTTATGTGTATTTCACTATATTGCAGGAACAGAGCCAAATAATTTTAAGCAGAACACCTGTCTCTCAGATTAATTTACGAGTCAGTTTCTCCAACTATTCATCCTCCTTAGCAAATCACTCTTTGCATCTGTACTCCACATCTTTTCCCCTCCCATCTGAAAGAAACAAAATATTTGAACTCATACTTGAGTGATCCCTCTTGTGATTCTCTCTGAGTGCATGGAATTAAGAAACAGACATTTCTATTATTAATCTGCCTTAATTGTGACTTGATATTTCAGCAAACTTTAGGGGTAAAAGGGCAAGTTTCCCTCCCTCCTACACAAACATCGGCACATATCCTTTCTCCTCTGTCAAACTTGTCCTATTCTTTTGTACTTGCAGCACTCATTTAGATGGTATGTAAAATCTGAAAAAATTCAAAAAATAATTTTTACTTGGGTGGCATGTGTGGCTCAAAGGAGGAGGGCACACCAGCCCCATATACTGGGGGTGGCGTGTTCAAACCTGGCCCCAGCCAAAAACTAATAATAATAATAATAATAATAGTTTTTACTTAGCTAGTATTGGAGGATGTTGAAAAATAACAATACAAGCACACATTAATTTTTCTCCTGCACAGTAACAAATATGCATGAAACAGGGAATAGTTAAAAACAGTAATGAAGGTAATAACATAAAAGAAACTGAAACCATTCCTCAAAAAGCTAACATTAGACCTACCATTTGAGCCTGCACTCAGTTTACTAGGCATTTAGCCAAGGAGAGGAAGAAAGACATTCTATCATAAAGATATTTACATTTGAATGTTTATAGCAGCACAATCCACAATTGAAAAGATGTGGAAACAACTCAAGAGCTCCTTGTCACAGGAATGGATTAACCAATTGTGATATATGCATACCATGGAATATTATCAGCCGTAAAAAAGATGGCGAGTATGTATCTTTTATAATGACCTGGATGGAATTGAAGACCATTCTCCTAAGTGAAGTATCATAAGAACGGAAAAACAAACATCACATCTACTCAGCACTAAATTCTAACTAGTATGTTAATATCTACATGCTTTTGTGAAAGAAAAACTAAAAGAAATTCGCAGGATGCGGGGGGGGGCAGAAAGGGTTCGGGTACAATCCCACCCAATGCTTACATTAAAATGATAAATGGCCTAGTACCTGGATATAGGACACACCTGCAAACTGGATGTTAACCTTACAAATACAGAGTACGGGATCTGTTTGTACCCCCACGTTAATCTGAAATAGAAAAAAGAAAAGAATAAATTGAATGGGAGGCAGAGAGTATTAAGAACAAATAATTTATTTAAAAGTAAGAAAAAATTATATTGGAACATTTCATGCCCCAATAAGAATATGACCTAGATAGTTCTTTCATTATTTTCTTCTTTTTGGACCTGGTTAGAGAAAGTAAATACAAACTTTAAAAGAAGCAAGCAGGGAGAAAGGAACTGTAACTTGTGTTGTAAGGTATTATAAAAGATGTTTTATCTACATGATTTTATTAAAGAATGAAACACTTTTAATTGGACCCTCTGTCGAGGACATAACCTCATTTAGTCTTCCACATGGGCTTAAGAAGTAGGTATAAAAACACCCAATACATACATCTGAAACCTGATGATCAGGGGTGAAATAACTTCACAAATTTTTTAGGTAGTGAGAGTTTAATTATTTTCCTTTCAAAGTGAAAGGACCTTTTCGTTCCCTTTCACAGAATAGCAAAATCAAGAGTTTACAGAAAAGGGAAATGGTGTATGTCATGGGGAAAACATAGACAGAGTGAATACATTCTGTCTATGATCAAGATAAAATTTACAGGCAGCTAAGAGACAAACAATCACTAGACTGTTTGAAAATGAGCAGCCATCAATAAGTTGTAGTATACTTTAAAATAAGTAAAAGATGCTGGGGAATGAGGTGGCTTATGCCTGTAATCCTAGCACTCTGGGAGGCCAAGGCAGGTGGACTGCTGGAGTTAAGAGTTCAAGATCAGCCTGAGCAAGAGCAAGACCCTCATCTCTACCAAATTAAAAAAAATTAGCTGGGCATTGTGGCTGGAAGCTGAGGCATGAGGATTGCTCAAGCCCAAGAGTTTCAGGTTGCTGTGAGCTATGATGACATCATGGCACTCAGCCTCAGGGCAACAGAGTGAGACTGTCTCAAAAAAAAATAACTAAATAAAATAAAGTAACTAAAAGAATAGAAATGAAATGCTTCTAACATAAGGAAATGATAAACGCTTGAGGTGAAGCATACTCTAATCACCCTAATTGGATGATTACACATTGCATGCTTGTATCAAAATATAGCATGTATCCCATAAACATATGCAACTATTACATACCCATAATAATTATAAATAATAATTTTTAATTCAAAAAAAGAAACTGAAGCCAAAGCCAGTTTAGTGTATAAGTACTACATATACTAGAAAAAGTTGGGCTGAGATTCATCCTGAAATAAGAGTATATCCATTTCTTATTGATACCATGATAATGACAATGAAGTTAGGAGGTTAAACAAATTATCACAAAGTTAAAAGAATAAATTTATTATCTTACAGTTATATACATCACACGTCTTAGACAGTCTCACTGGGCCAACATGAGGGTGTCTGCAGGATGGGGTTCCTTTCTGTAGACTCTTGGTAAAATTTGTTTCCTTGCCTTTTTCAATTTCTAGATGTGGCCCACATTCCTTTGTTCATGGCCCCATCTTCTGGCATGAAAGCCAGCAATGGCAGATTGAATCCTTCTTACATTGTATCACTCTGACCTCCTCTTCTACCTTACATTTTCACTGATAAAGTCTTATGTGATTTAGATTTGGCCCACTAAGGAAATCCACAATAGTTTTTCCATCTCAATTTTAATCACATATGTAAAGTCCCTTTTGTTGTAAAATTTAGCATACTCACAGGTGCTGGAGATTAGGGTGTAGATATTTTGGGGTGGGACATTATTTTGCTGAACACAACAAGTATTTATGAGAAGTAAGTATGAGAAATATAGAAAGCATCAAAATGCATTAAAACACATTAAAAACAACATTAAAAAAACATAAACAGCATTAAAAACAACAACAAGACCCGACTGTATGTGCTCTATAAGAAATCTACTTCAAAAATAAAGACTCAGCTAAAAAGCAAAGAAAATAAAATCCCCATTTCAAAAGAAAGCTAAAATAACTATACTGTCTTCAAAGAGAGCAGAACAAGGAAAATTTTATCAGGAACAATGAATTGTCGCCTTTCCAAGAAGACATAGCAAACCTAAACATGTATGTATCTGACAGAGCATCAAAATATAGTCTGATGTATTGTCTGAGGCAAAAGCTAACAGACTACAAGAGGAAATAGAGAAATCCACTATTATTGTTGAAGTCGTTAACACATTTCTGTCAGCTCAAGCAGGCAGAAAATCAGTAAGGCCATAGTAAACTTGAATATCACTATCAATCCACTTGATCTAATTGATAGCTATAGAATATTTCACTCAACAACAATAGCATCCATATTCTTCGCTAGCTCACATGAAACATTCATCAATAAAGATGAAGGTTTAGGCTATGAAACACACTTTAACAACTTTTAAGAAAAAAGAAAAGACAAAATAATTTAAGATATCTTCTCAGAGAACAATGGAATTAAACTAGAAAACTAGAAACTAATAACTGAAAATAGCTTGTATACATTAATATTTGCTGATTAATTATAGATTTCTAAGTAACATATGTTTCCAAAAAGCCTCAACATATTTTCTTTTCATTTTTTTTACTAAATACAATTTAAATAGAAATAAATTCAAATTTAATGCAATCTATCAAAATTTGCAGGATGTGCTAAAAAGAATATTTAGATCAAAATTTATAGTATTAAGTGTATATATTAGAAAAGATAAAATATAGAAATCTTTTACCTTAAGACATTAGAGACAGAAGAGTAATCTAAGCCTAAATCAAGCAGAGGAAAAAAATAAAATAAAAGCAGAAATCAATGGTAATGAAAACAGGAAAATAATAGTTAGGACTAGTGAACCAAAAGCTGTTTCTGAAGAGATCTATAAAACAGATAAACCTCCCAGTATAAGCTGTGACTAAGTGTTCACTATTTCTCCTAATTTACTTTCTGCATTGGCTCCACCAAACTTTGGTCAGGAATCTCTCCTCTCAACAAGAACTTAGGCTTACCTCCAAATCGGCCAAGCTCTAAAATGCACAGTTTTCCTTAACAGAGCACCCTGAGTGAGAATCAGCTCGCCAAAATGAAAACAGAAACTGTGCCTGTCAGACCACCTTGGTTTTGCTGCCTGCTCATTACCACTCAATTTCCTCTCTGCAGTTTCTGTTAGGTCTAATACTGGAACTCTTCCTTAGAAAAGAAAAGGTTTTTGTTCATTTGTTTGTTTTCTGTTTGATGTTGAGATGCCTGTAGATCCAGAGTTTATAGTACTGTCCCTGTTGAAATAGTCTTTTCAATAAGATCTCTTCTTACCTATGTCTGGATTTGTTTTCATTTACTACCATGAAGAAAAAGAGAGAGAGACAGAAGACATCAATTACAAATCACTCTTGATTCCATGGCTATGAAAATGATAACAAAAGATAATAAACTGAATAGAATGAATGTAACAACAAATGCAATCAGTGTAACATGGTTTCTTGTACCCTCAATGAATCCCCAACAATAAAAAAATAAATAAATATGACAATAGATGAAACAGACCAATTCCCCAGAAGATGCAAATTACCAAAATAAAAAAAAGATTCATAAATAATTTGAATAGGCCTATATTAAATAAATTGAATAAATAATTAGTGACCTTCCAAATGAGTGGAAGCAAATTTTCAGGGAGGGGATGAGCATAAACGAAGATCCTTACTTGGAAATAAATAGAGTTTGATCAGAAAAGGCACCAAGTCCCATCTGATTAAGTGTTACATAGAGACCCTCATTAAGCGTTAAATTTTAAATAATAATTTAACATTAAAATGTTAAATTTTAACACTTAATGAGACACCTAATAAGGGTCTCTATTTGCTAGCAAACACCAGTCAGCTATTTCCTTCCCATTGAGCTGTAGAATCATAGGTAAAGGGTCTCTTAATGGACACTTCACAGGTGCCACCAAGAAGGAGGTGCCCAGTAAAACCACTTTCAATTGATTGTCAGTTTCTTGGCAGTCTGACAAGAGAAAGAAGAAATCATTTGTTCAGGAACTGACACTGAACTTCAGCTGGTTAGCATGAATTGGTAACACCACAAAGGGCTAGCACTTACAAAGTAGAGTCCATTGAATGGCTTTGGCACTTTGATATAGGATTCAGAACAAAGGACCCTTGAGAAGCTGACATGATTTAGAGCTGCTGCTGAAAGTTCAAATTGAGGGCATGGCAATGTGTCTAGAGGATATTTGCAAGCATTAACTTCTTTGCTTCATGTTACAAATTAGTTATAATCACAAATTAGTGACAGGTCATTTCCCAATTGTTATATTTTATTGTTGTTAATCTTTTTGGGCTAATGGGCCACTTCTGTCACCAGAAAAACAAAACTTGATATTCTGAGTTACCTTAGTTCTAAAGGAGTGTGAATTGTGTGTTGTGAGTACATGTGTGCATTATTGGAGGTAGAGGAGGAATGCGAATGTTTGTAAAAAAAAAAACAAAAACAAACAAAAAAAGGCTTTCTTAGCCAAGTGGCTTCTCAGATTACTATGAGATCATAGATCAGAGTTAAGTCAAGACAGAGAGAGAAAATTGAAGTAAATTATCATGATCCCAACTGCTATTTTTTAAGAAATTCTATGATGTGCTGACAGAATTTCAAGGATTATTTCCCTCTCCCCAAATTTCTGTGCCCTGGCTATTTCATCAGACACTAGTCTAGCTACTGCTATGAAGGAACCTTGCAATTGTCATTAAAGATTGTCATTCAACTATAAAACTTGGAAACTGTTGGGTGGCGCCTGTGGCTCAGGGAGTAAGGCACCAACCCCATATACCGAAAGTGGTGGGTTCAAACCCAGCCTTGGCCGAACTGCAAAACAGAAAAACGGCCAGAGGTTGTGGCATGTGCCTGTAGTCCCAGCTACTCAGGAGGCTGAGGCAAAAAAATTGCCTAAGACCAGGAGTTGAAGGTTGCTGTGTGCTGTGTGACTCCACGGCACTCTACTGAGGGTCATAAAATGAGACTCTGTCTCTACAAAAAAAAAAAAAAAAAACTTAGGAAATGTTTTTACAGTTTGTCTATTGTTGGTATATATAAAGGCTACGGATTTTTGGTTGTTTATTTTGCAGCCTGAGACATTGCTGTATTCCTTGATCACTTCTAAAAGATTTGTAGTAGAATCCCTGGTATTTTCCAAATATACAATCATATCATCTGAGAAGAATGAAAGTTTGATCTTTTCTGATCCTATGTGGATACCCTTGATCACCTTTTCTTCCCTAATTGCAATGGCTAAAACTTCCATTACAATGTTAAAGAACAATGGAGACAATGGGCACCCTTGCCTGGCTCCTGATCTAAGTGGAAACGGTTTCAATTTAACTCCATTCAATACAATATTGGCTGTGGGTTTGCGGTAGATGGCCTCTATTACTTTAAGAAATGTCCCTTCTCTACCAATTTTCTCAAGCATTCTGATCATGAAGGTATGCTGGATATTATCAAAACCTTTTTCTGCATCAATTGAGAGAATCATATGATCTTTATTTTTTAATTTGTTTATGTGCTGAATTACATTTATAGATTTACGTATATTGAACCAGTCTTGAGACCCTGGGATAAAGCCCACTTGGTCATGGTGTATAATTTATTTGATTGTATATCCATGGTGTATAATCCATGTGTTGTTGGATTCTATTTGTTAGGATCTTATTGAAAATTTTTGCATCAATATTCATTAGTGATATTGGTCTACAATTTTCTTTTCCTGTTACGTCTTTCTCTGGTTTAGAGATCAAAATGATGTTTGCTTCATAGAATGTGTTGAGTAGTATTTCTTCTTTTTCTATATTTTGGAAGAGATTTAGTAATATAGATACTAGTTCTTCTTTAAAGGTTTGGTAGAATTCTGATGTGAAGCCATTTGGTCCCAGGCTTTTATTTTGGGGAGATTTTGTATAGTTGATGCCATTTCAGAACTTGATGTAGGCCTATTCAACATTTTCACTTTATTCTGGCTAAGTCTTGGTAGGTGGAGTGCTTCCAAGTATTGGTCAATTTCCTTCAGATTTTCATGTTTCTGAGAGTAAAGTTTCTTATAATATTTGTTAAGGATGTTTTGAATTTCTGAGGGGTCTGTTGTTATTTCGTCTTTACCATTTCTGATTGATGAAATTAGATATTTTACTCTTTTCTTCCTGGTTAGGTAGGCCAAAGGTTTATCTATTTTATTGACCTTTTCAAAAAACCAACTTTTTGATTCATTGATCTGTTGTAGACTCACGAATGGATTAATAAATTGTGGTACATGTACACCATGGAATATTATGTAGCCTTAAAGAAAGATGGAGATTTTACCTTTTTCATGTTTACATGGATGGAGCTGGAACATATTCTTCTTAGCAAAGTATCTCAAGAATGGAAGAAAAAGTATCTAATGTAGTAAGCCCTACTATGAAGCTAATTTATATGAAGGTTTCATATGAAGGCTATAACCCAACTATAGCACGAGAATATGGGAAAGAGGCAAGGGAGGGAGTGAAGGGGGGAGGTTAGGAAGGAGGGAGAGTATTGGTGGGACCACAACTACAGTACATCTTAGAGGGTTACAGGTGAAACTTACTAAATGCAGAATACAAATGTCTTCATACAATAACAAAGAAGATGCCATGAAGGCTATGTTAAACAGTTTGATGAAAATATTTCAGATTTTATATGAAACCAGCACATTGTACCCCCGATTGCACTAATGTACCCAGCTAATATTTAATAATAAAATAAAATTAAAAAAAAAAAAACCTTAGAAACTATCCAGGTGAGCCTGATCTACTTACATAAGCCCTTTAAAAGACAAAGAAGGCAGAAGAGGAAGTCAGAAAGATTTGAAGCAAAGAAAGACTCAAAATGCTGTTCTGGATGGAGAGACCTACACAAAAAGGAAAAAGAATTCAGGAGACCTTCAGGAGCAGTCAGCAAGCCCAGCAGCTGACAAGGAAATGGGCAATTCAAATCTATAATCACGCACACAGAATTTGTTCTACAACTTGAATGAACTTGAAGATAAAATCTTCCTCCACGTATTTAGATGAATTCAACCTGGCAACACCTTGATTTCAACCATTTTTTTTTTTTTTGAGACAGAGTCTCACCCTGGATAGAGTGCTATCACAGCTCATAGCAACCTCAAAGTCCCGGGCTCAAGCAAGTCTCCTGCCTCAGCCTCCCAAATAGCTAGGACTACAGAAGCCCACCCCCACGCCCAGCTATTTTTTTTTTTTGTGTGTGTGGTTGCAGCCACCATTGTTGTTTGGTGGGCCCAGGCTGGATTCGAACCTGCCAGCTCAGGTGTATGTGGCTGGCACGTTAGCCCATTGAGCCTTGTGATATCCTGAGCAGAGACCAGCAGAGCTGACCTGAATTTCTGACCTACAGAAACAGAAAATAACTAGAGGACATTTTTAGCTAGTAAGTTTTTGTAATTTGTTATGCAGCAATAGAAAACTAGCACAATTTCTTCCCCATGTTCACACATAATTCTAGATCACTGGCATATGTTCAAGTGACTGTCATGTAGTTGCTCAATAAATAGAAGCCAAAATTATTATTGTTATATTCTAAGGATATACAGAAATTTGACTTCCACATCTCTTTTCTTTGAATAAACTCTGAGAACGTCTACATTGTATAAAAGAGGTGACGTCACTATGTTTTACTAGAACTGTTTTGAGTGATGAGTTTCTCAGCCAAGATGCAGGGCTCCCTCCTCCACATTCGTATTAGTCATAAACCTCTGCTTCTCTTCTTAAACATTTTTCTTTTTTAGAGATAGCTAGGAATTTACATCTCTTAGAGCTTGCCAATCTTTTAAAAATTCTCCTAAACTCAAACTACAAATGAATGGGTATTTCGTTCAGGCTGTTGTAACAAGGACAGTATCTCAGAGAATCTCCTGGGATTGATAAATTAAAAAGCCTTAAGGGCAAAAAGCCAAGAGACTGAGTTTGGTGTGCTTTAGAGTGGCAGGTGTTGCAATTGTACTGAAACTTACTTCCTGATTTAGGAATAGTTGAATCAAAGAAGGAATTTAAAGGGAGCAAGTTAGTTTCTTGGTGCAAACAAATAAGGGGTCAGTATAAGTTCAGGCACAATTTTATAGTATGCTACCGAAGTAAAGTTACATCTTTCCATTTAGGCATTTGTGAGTTGCCAGAAATCAAACTCCATATTACAGTTGAACAGCCCCCGCTGACTTTGTATGAAGCACAACTTCTAGTCACATAATGGAGCCAAAGAGTCTCACTTGGGGGATCCCAACCTTTCCATGTTTCAGTTTCCTTCCCTGCATCAGATCATATTTGGGCTGGCCTTCTAAGGGATGCAAAACTGGTAATGCTTACTCAAATGAGCAATCTGTATTCCTAAGTCTCTATTCAGTTTATTACGATGGCAAGTTTGGCTGAATCATAAACCAAACTTAAAATCTCTTTAACTTTTCTCTCTGGAAACCCAGAGCCAGTATAAATAAGTTCCTTAGTTTCTTTTCCCTAGTTCCTTAGTTCCTTTCTCCCATCTCAAACTTGCCTTGAATCAAAGGATATTCTCATTTTAGAAACTCCATAGGAAAAGAAAAAGAAAAAAGTAAATGAACCAATTCTTCCCCTTACTGCTAAAATTTTCCCTAATTAGTGCCAAAATCTCCCAAATGTATGAACTCTTCTGCTTTTCAGGGCAAGAACTTGTAAAAAAAAATGTAGTATAAAATTTAGGCAATACAGTTTTGTTAAACGAGTGTATTTCCCTTCTTTCTATTAATGTTTTCATATCCACCTGGTAGAGTCCCAGCTTGAGCCCAAGATGCTTCCACTGATGGCCTTCAGTTATCTGGAAAAGTCTTACAGAACCCCCCTCCACAGCCCTCCCAGTAAGGCATTAGCAGCATGAAAATGATTATCTTTGTCTTGTTCAATGAAATGGACTTGATGCCTAGATAATGTCTGCCTTAAAGTCATGTTCAATAAATTACTTGTTCAATAAGTGAACTGACATGATAGCCTATCAAAAGTTTAGTTTCATAAGGGCCTGAGAAGATCCCATATTTCACAAGATAGGGTAGGATGTTTGGGGTAATAAATACTTCAGAAGCTAGTGACCTATAACAATAGTCAGAAAGGGTATAACCCTAACCTAGATTCTTGCTCACTGTGGGTCACCTAGGGACTCTGTTCCGAGTCTGTTCACTCCAGCTAGAGTAACACAGCAGCCACATTCTGCCACTGGCTGTTACCATGGCAAAGAGGAAGAAACTAGGGAATATCTTATACTCTTAGGCTACCCATGAAGTGCTCATGCTATGAAGTGACATATTAATTCTGCTCACAAATTGTTGGCCAGACTAGTCATACGCACATGCTCAACTATAGAGCCAGGAAATGTGGTAGCATGCTGTGATAGTTCTACTGGTGAATATTATTTATGAATATCATATCCTCCAATAGGAATGAGAAAGCAGGCTCTGTTATCTTGATTTCAGGACAAAGTCTGCTCACAGGATGCATGAATCTAATCACAGCATGTTTTTTGAATTTCAGATTGGTATCTGTTTTGACCCTGTTGATTCCATATGTAGACTTAGGCCTACAGTGAGAACATCAGGGAATGGAAATAAAAATTAATGAACCCTTTACAAAAAATGTCTGAGGCATAAATAGTTCCTATTATATGTTCCTCTTTCAAAATGTCTCCTAAGTCGGGGAAAGGGAAGAGTCTCCGTTCCTATAAGAATTCATCACAATTTTGTCATCTCTAAGGCTCCATAAACCTAGTTTTATTTTTGTCTTCTTGTATTTTTTTTCTTAAAGAAGGTATAAACAATTTTACATGTCATCAGGGCCCACAAAACTTGTATTGACTTTTGCCAGTAGCATCCTCTCCCACCAAGGAAGTATGCAATTCTTGTCTGATGACCTAATCATTCTCAGTGGCAAGGGACTCCTATACCTAATTAATCCCACTAACCACATGCAGAAAGTCTACAGGATCAACCCATTTCAGGTCTACTTTCTCTTCTCTTTAGAACACACAAATTAATGCTTAGTTGGACATTTCTGACTGAAAATTTTACTCCAGGAGTTCAGTAATATATGTATAAAGGAGTGGATTATTCAAGGGACAAACTTCAGTGTAACTTTGTGCCACTACACTTTTAAAATCACTGATATAAAACTCACATCATTATAGAAACAGAAAAAAATCGTGATTATTAAGAGCATATCCTGGTGAAGAGGGCAGGGGGAAATGAGAAGATATATTCCAAAAGGTACAAAGGTGTTGCTCTGTCCGATGAATAAGTTGGGAGTTCTGATGTACAACATGAAAGTTGTAAGTAATAACAGTATATGGTATATTGGCAATTTGTCAAGAGAGTAATTATTTGTTCTTCTTTTTTTTTTTTTAGAGACAGAGTCTCACTCTGTCACCCTCGGTAGAGTGCTGTGGCATCATAACTCCAGCTCTTGTGCTTAGACAATTCTCTTGCCAAGTTGCTGGGACTACAAGTGCCCACCACAATGCCTGGCTATTTTTTTGTTGTTGCAGTTTGACCGGGGCTGGGTTTGAACTCTCCACCCTTGGTATATGGGGTCAGCGCCCTACTCACAGAGCCACAGGCATTGCCCCAAGAGAATAATTTTTAGGTACTCATACCATAACAAAGAAAAGAAAGATAACTATATGAGATTTAATTTGTTTGACTGTAGTAATCACTATGTATATCAAAATATTTTGTATACCTTAAATAAAAATGTTTAAAAATTACATTTAAAAAAAAACTTAGCCAAACTACTTTATCTCAATTGTTGTTTCTAATTGAACTCCTGTTTCTTTTACAGTGAGAGGCAATTTCACACACAGGTACGTATGCGACATGTCTTTTGTATGATATGTTGCTTTGAGTGTGTTCAAGATACATTAGCTATAGCTTCCATGCTAAATAATTAACTGTTTTTAAATGACTTTCACATGTTATATTCCTTGATTTCATGTCTCTTTGTGAGTTTCATATCAGAAGAAATATCTTTTTCATCCTCTGACAAAGGAGAGCATGGCAATTTCCCTCAATATTGGCTATGATAGATTGGGTATTTCACAGTTTATTGTCTATCTGGTAGTATAACCTTAACTTCTCTCAGGTTCAATTCATTTAATCTTTAGAAAAGCATAATAACTATATATCACCAGCTTTTTGGGAATGTTAACTGAAATAATGTATATTAAGCACTTAGCATGCTTCCTGACACATGTGAATTTTGAATTAATGGAATATCAACATCACTGTCTTGACTACTGTACAATATTTCTGAGGAGCAAGTTTTACTTTGCATTTCATGCCATTTTTGAATCCTTGCCATCGTCTGATCTTTTAGTCACATTGGTGTAGAACAGCCACTGAAAAGGAATGTGAACTACCTTGGACATAAGCTCCTCATGAGCCGTTCATCATTTTTTCTCCAAATTGGTCTGAATATGTATCTTCCAAGGCTATTGGGAATGTATGTTTAGTCCGGTTTAACAGGATTGTTCTGCAATGTTTCCAAAATAAAAATAGATTTTGATTGGTGCTTCTTGGCCCAGGTCTTATATGCACATTGACTAATAGCTGGTAAAGAGGGTGTTTATTTTATTTTATTTTATTGAAACAGAGTTTCACTCTGTTACCCCAGACTAGAGTGCCTGTGCCATGGCGTCAGCCTAACTCACAGCAACCTCACATTCCCAGGCTCAAGCAATTCTTCTGTCACAGAATCCCATTTACCTGGGATTACAGGCACCTGCCGCAATGACCTGCTAATTTTTTTCTTTCTATTTTTAGTAGAAATGGAGTCTCACTTTTGCTTAGGCTGGTCTCAAACTTCTGAGCTAAAGGGATTCACCTGCTTCAGCGTCACAGAGTGCTAGGATTTCAGGCATGAGCACTGCACTGGACTGAGAGGTGTTTATTAACAGGTATAATATGCCCAGCACCAGAATTAACGCAAAACCAATGATGTTCTTTGCCTGAGCTCCCTTTTGTCACTTTGCCACAATAAAGCTGAGAACAGTCTATAATAACTTCAAATACAACAAAGGCCCTAAATACAAAGTTATTTGACACTGTCATCAAAATGAAAGTCTGAAGTCTAGGGCGGTGCCCGGTGGCTCAAGGAGTAGGGAGCCGGCCCAATATAACAGAGGTGGAATGTTCAAACCCGGCCCTGGCCAAAAACTGCAAAAAAAAAAAAAAAGGAAAAGTCTGAAGTCTACTATGTTCCCTTAATTACATTCACAAAAACATGCTTCAGTTAATGCTTTCTGACTTTACCATAACTAGCAAACATCGGTTGCATGCTTACTACCGTAGACCAAATGAAACAGAAAACCAACAAATACGGAGTACCGACAGTGTGCTCACATCACAGTGCAAGGTAGTTTCACACCCTTTGTATTATGTACCAATCGATCCCCATAGCAACCTTTCAAGGCAACTGATCCCATTTTATATTAAGCTATATTAAGAGAATATTAAGCTTTTGAAAATGAAGGGACATATCCACAGTCACACACATGAGCACCAAGACACCATCTTGACCCAGAACGAAATTATTGTTTGGAGACTTTAAGACATATACTCGGTTCTTTGAAAATGATCAGCTATGAGGAAAAATAAGCTCAAATCTCAATAAGACCAGTCATCAAAGCCCACCATTCACAATTACAGAACATCCAATCCCCACCCTATGCCCTGATGTATGCTCAAGTCTTTGAAACAAGCCTGCACCAGAGGCCATCCCTTTGTCACTTAGCTATTACCTGTTACATACCTCATCGGACACTTAGATCTGACATCACCCACCCCAGCAAGTTCTCTGATGTGAGCTCGTGGGGATCACGCATCTCTATGTGCCTATAAAACACTGGATGTGTCTTCATCAAACAAACACTGCCATCGAGTTACAATGATGAGTTTATGGGTCTCCCTGCCTTATTATTCTGAATGCCTTGGTGACAGGGATTATGTCTATTTATCTTTATACCCCTGAACCTTAACACAATGTATAAGGCTAACTACTACTAGTTATATTTTAGCTCAGCCTTTGTGAAACGATTTAGAATGTTTCATAAATGGTATAGAAGAGAAAAAGTAATCTCTTTTCCTAACACATCACAAGGTTCAGGGCCGAAACCCTTATAACAAAACACAGATTAACAAGAGAAAAACATAAACATTCATAAATAAAAACCAAAAGAAACAGAGAAATCTGTGTATTTTTATGCTTTGGCTTGATAAAAAGCAAACAGTCATGTATAAGTACTGTTGGAAGCCAGAAGGCGATGACCTAGTGGTGATAAAGGAGGGAGAGATTAGCACAGTCTGTTTATTCATATGCTTCTTGGACTGTAGGTGAGAGAAAGACCTCTTGGAAAGAAAATCGTATGACCTCAAACTTTACAGCAAAGTCAACCTTGTTTCATAATCACAGCAGATCAAAAGGTTTTTTTTTTTTTTTCTAATTTCTATGCTGTGCTTCTGCTATTTTTGTAAATATCAATGTGCCATTTTGGGGGGTAGTGTGTTCTGAACCTCATGAATGGTTATACTTTTTTAAACTACTTTATTCTCTTATATTTTTCTGGAAAAATATTTCATTATAGTGTTTATTTTAAATTAGTAGTGATGAGAAATTTCCTTTCTAATGAATGTATTTAAATTTAAAAAAAATTAAATTTAAGTAAAAATTGTTTCTTAGACAGCCAAAAATTGAGATGGCCAAAATGCGAGTGGCCCTGGCTTAATTCAGCTTTTAATTGCAGAAATCTCAGTAGGATCAGTGAGGGGTACATTTTAAGAACCAAGAGTTTTTTGGAAGTCCTCAACATCGTATTTCAAGAGATCAGTTTTGCTTAGAAACAAATTGGTTCCCAGAAAGAGGTAGGACAGAGGTCTGAAGGATTACATCAAAATTTTAACTTACATTTGTGTTCAGGTCCCTTCTTCAGGAAGTAGAAATTATAGTCCTGACCCAGAGCCATAAGCACCTGATTCTGTGATTCATGAATCAACATTTCTATGAGCTTGAGTCCACCTCCACATCTACGTCGGAAGGAAGGCCTTGAAATTTCAAGGAGGCCTATGCAGATAACTTTGCTGACTGCTCCCTTTCTGTCATGTTGAATGAGTTGTTATACATAGGAAAGGGCGAATCTTAGAACAGTGTTTAACTAATATTATGTTTTCAGTTTCTTATCCAGATGATCTAAAGTCCAAGAATCACTTTATAACACAAAAGCCTTGGTGAGAAAAATGAAGTCAAATCTGAGATAAACAAAGCTTCAAGTTGCATGCCTGTTGCCTATGTTCACAGATGCCTATATCCATTATGAAGAGCAGGGCCATCACCAGGTACACTAAAACAATCCTATGAGAGCAGGTATAAGTATAATGAACAATGACTTCCCCTTGTAGCATCACAGAAGAGAGCACAAAACAGACCACAAAAGAAGAAACATCACCAGGCAGGTACTTGTGGCCAAGCAGGCAAGGGTGAACAGGGCAAAGAAAGTGACTCTTGAGAAAGTCACTTTTTTTTGAGAGGTTCTTTGTTCAAAATGAACAGAACAATCCCATTAGGATGTCTTCAGGTGCTGTTGACTCTTCCTCACAAATGTGAAAAGCATATAAATGAAAATAAAATCTTAAGTTTCTCCCCAGTGGCTGCCTGACTGGGCTGAAGGATGCTACTCTAAAAGTGAGTTGCTAACCACAAGAAAGGAGATCAGACATGCCTCATGGTGTCCCCCTCCCTTCTTAGAGACATTAGGTGGAACTCTTTAACAGGCCTAAGGCTTTGCAAGACAAATCTATAGGTCTTCAATATACATACCAAACCACTTGAGTCTTGGTATGTGGCTGGTGGCTTGTGTCTAATTAACAGATCTTTATCTTAACTCAAGCATTCCTTCACACTGACTCCTGATCTTTTAGACAAAGCCTAACACTTTCAGCCATTTGTCAGTTAAAGAAAATAAATTTAACCCACCTACAACCTGTAATATCCACCTTACCTCACTCCCCCCACTGCGCCACCCCCCACAACACCCTCTCACTCTGAGATGTCCCTCACTTTCCGGCTGTGGACAATGGGGAAGAAATTCTCATGACCCTGACAAAAGTATAGCAGTGTTGAGTGATAGCTGGAGGAAGAAAGCAGGCCAGAAACCAATCTACATACCACAGCAACCCCCTCCCCACCTTCCTGTAAATCCTCCTGACCCTGACAAGAGCACAACCATCTTAGAAGGACAAGTAGTGAAGAAAAGTGTGTCAGAGACCAAATGGCATGGTCACAGTAACCCCCTCCCCACACTCCTGGAATGCTTCAAAGCCAGTTTTCCTGGAAAACAACAGAACAAGCAATCTTCTAGGCTAGTCCTGGCTGAAACTAGAGATAATGCCCTGGTGTGAGATTAACACTTCTGCAGAAGAGAGTAATTCTAAGATCAGTCCCTGACACAGCATCACTCACTCTGCAGGAAAAAACAATGACTTCCCTCATATCTCATAATCCCACTCAAATTCCAACTACACCAATCAAAGTCTCTTGAAACTGTGAGCTGGGAGCTGACTCCTGGTCAGACTCCACTCTGCTTTTGCTCATAAAGCCTTTCCTTAATCCCTGAATTTGCCTCCTCTTCTTGGAGATCTTCACCTGGACTATACCCCTAAAACTGTCAGGGGCCAAACCAATGTATGCCTTCCACATATTGATTCATGACTTTACCTGTAATTTCCTGTCTCTCTGAAATGTATAAAACCAAACTGTAACCCAACTACAATAGATCCACATGATGAAGGCTTCTTGGGCTCACCTCCAGACCATGGTCCACAAATTTGGTTCATAATAAATCTCTTTAAATTATTTTGCAAAGTATGTCTTATTTTCTGTTGACAAGCATGTCAGGAAAGTGAGCCCCTTGCTTCTAGTAAACTCTTTGCAAGCTCTTCAAGTTCACCTCACAGTGTCTTCCTCACCTGACCATGAATCTAAAAGAGATCTATATATAAAATATTCACCATCAGTCTTGCTTGCTTTGTGCCTACAAGGGCCCTAATTTAAGAGCTAAATCTTCTTTGAAAAATCACTAATGTCACAGAAACTGGCATGATTCAATTACTTACATTTTCTTTATGCTCAATTCTACTTTATTTTTATTTCAAATTAATACAAGGGTACAAATTTTGGGGTTACATTGTTCTTACTTTCAAGGTAAAGTTTTTTGTTATAGAAGAGCCCTTCACCAGGGGTGGTGCTGAACACCCTCAAATTATGTACATTAGGTGAGATCCCACCAATTGCCTTTCCTCCTCCTGCCAATTGCCCTCCTCCTCCTCTTCTCCTCCTCCTTTCCTCCCCTTTGCTAGACTGTATTTTTGTTTTATCATTTGTGTGAGTAATTGTTTACATATTGGTTTCATATTAGTATTGAGTACATTGGATATATTATTTTCCAATCTTAAGATACTTTACTAAGAAGAATGTGTTTCAACTCCATCCAGGTAAACATAAAAGATGTAAAGTCTTCAACTTTTCTGATGACTAATGAGTAGTCCATGGTATACATATGCCACAGTTTGTTAATTCATTCATGGATTGATGGACATTTGTGTTACTTCCATAACTTGGCAATAAAAATTGAGTGGTAAAATGATTTTTGTTTTTCTAAGTAGATACCTAATAATGATATTGCAGGATCAAATCAAAGGTCAACTTTTAATTCTTTAATAATTCTCCATACCTCTTTCCAAAAGGCCTGTATTAGTTTGCAATCCTACCAACAGTGTAGAAGTGTTCCCTTCTCTCCAAATCCATGCCAGAATTTGCAGCTTTGAGACTTTGTGATATAGGCTAATCTTATTGGAGTTGGGTGATATTACTGTGCAGTTTTGATTTCAATTTCTGATGCTTAAAGAGAATGGACATTTTTTTTATGAACATTTTTTTTCATTTGTTTGTTGCCTATTTATCTGTCATCTTCAGAGAAGTTTCTGTTCAAGTCTCTCGCTCACTTATAAATGGGGTTGTTTGCTGTTTTCTTGTTGATTAATTTCTCTGTGGATTCTATTGCTACAGTTGCCAGAGGGATCTTCCTCATATAATCTTTTCCCAGGCCAACATTTTCAAGTGTTTTTCCCTACACTCTTTTCTAAAATTTTTATTGTTTTGTGTCTTAAATTTGTAGGGAAAATTTTATCATGACCTCCGGCAGAAGACTGCTTTGCTTACTCTAACTTTTTGCAGGAACGTACTTTCTGCACAGAAGACTTAAAGAATCATGAAAAAGGTATATGAGCTGTATACATGCAGGAGGTTGGAAAACTAGCCTCTGAGAGAGAATGTATATGTGAGAATGAGAACATGTTGTTGTGCCATACCAAAAGGTTATGGTAAAGATTCTGTAGATTCTAAGTGTCTCTTGATGCTGGAGCAAGAGTCTTGCATCAGGTCTGCATTTTTGCAAAAACAAGTTGGAGGCCTTCTGTCAGATGTTTTCCATGTTTCCCTCTTTCAGTGCTCACATCTAATAGGTAATTTTTAACTACTTCTTCCCGCATAATGATAATAAATATGAACCTGAAGTTTGCTCAACAGGACTCCCTGAGAGCTCCTCAGTCCTCTCATATAGACTCTGTGTCAAGCCTCCTTAGTTCTTGCATGTAAACTCCTTCACATTTAAATCTTATATCCAGCACAAATGAATTTTTGTTAAAGGTGAGAGGTGTGGGTCCAGTTTCAGTCCTTTACATGTGGCTAACAAATTCTCCTAGAACAATTTATTAAGTAGGAATTCTTTTCCCCAAGAAAAGCTTTTGTTTGGCTTATCAAGGATCAAATGGCAATACGTGGCTGGGTTCATCTCCAGATTCTCTATTCTATTCCATTGATCTATGTTTCTATTTTTGTGCCAGTACATGTGTTTTGATCACTATAGACTTATAAGTATAACCTAAAGCCTGGTAATGTGATGCCTCCAGATTTATTATTTATTTCTAAGAGTTGTATTGCCTATTCAGGGTTTTTTTATGATTCCATATGAAAAGATGTACTATTTTTTCAAGTACTGATGTGAGTTGGTGCCTTGATGGGGATTGCATTAAATCTACAGATTGTTTTGGGTAGTATGGACATTTTAACAATGTTGATATTTATAAACCAGGAGTATGATATGTTCTTCTATTTGTTAATGTCTTCTGCTATTTCTTTTCTCAGGGTTTCATAGTTTTTTTTAATACAGATTTTTTTGTGTCATTTGTTAGATACGTTCACAGGTATTTCATCTTCTTTGGAACTACTGTAAAAGGAGTAGGGTCTTTGATTTTAGTCTTAGTTTGACTGTTATTGGGATATATGAAGGCTACTGATTTGGGGGCATTGATTTTTGTACCCTGAGACACTGCAATATTCCTTGATCACTTCTAAGAGCTTGGTAGTTGAGTTCCTGGGGTGTTCCAGGTATATGTCATCCACAAAGAGCGAGAGTTTGACCTCCTCTATTCCTATTTGAATACCCTTAATATTCTTCTCTTGTTTGATTACAATGGCTAGGACTTCCAGCATTATGTTGAATAGTAGTTGTGACAGTGCTCTTCCTGATCTAGTTCCAGATCTAAATGAAAATGCTTTCAGTTTTACCACATTCAATATGATATTGGCTGTGGGTTTCTTGTATATGACCTCTGTCAGTTTAAGAAATGTCCCACCTAAGACTTTTAAGTTTTCTGATTAAGAAAGGATGTTGGACATTGTCAAAAGCCTTTTCTGCATCAATTGAGAGAATTACATAGTATTTGTTTTTTATTTTACTTGTGTGGCAAATTACATTTATGGGTTTGTAGATATTGAACCAACCTTTCATCCATGGGATAAAACCCACTTGATCATGATGCATAACTTTTTAAATGTGTTGCTATATTTTGCCTGCTAAGATCTTATGAAATATTTTTGCATCAATACTCATTAATGATATAGATTTTCCTTTTTGTTGGGTCCTTTCCTGGTTTTGAGATCAGGGATCAGGGTGGTATTTGCTTCATAGAATGTGTTGGGGAGGATTCCTTCCTTCTCTATGTTTGTAAAAGATTATGCAAAATATGCACTAGTTCCTCTTTGAATATTTTTGCAACAATATTGATTAGTGAAATTGGTCTGTACCTCTCCTTTGTGGTTGAGTTCTTTTCTGGTTTTGGAATCAAGGTCATATTTGCTTCATAGAATGTGTTGGAGAATGTTCCTTACTACTCAGTATTTTAGAATAGGTTCTGCTATATAGGTGCAAGCTTATCTTTGAAAGTTTGAGAGAATTCTGATGTGAATATATCTGGTCCCAGGCTTTTTTTGTCCTTTGTTGGACAAAGGTTGGAAGCTTTTCTATTGTTTCTGCAATCTCAGTGCTTGATATTGGTCTCTTTAAGAGATTTAATTCTTCCTGGTTTAGTTTAGGAAGATGGTGTTATTCCAGTATTGGTCCTTTTCCTCCACATTGCATTGAGTTTTTAGTAGTAGTCAGAAATAATCTCTTATGTCTCTATGGTGTCATTTCTGATTGAAGTTATTAAAAATTTTACTTTTCTATTTCTGGTTAATGTGGCCAAAGGTTTACCAATTGTATTTATCTTTTTGAAGAACCAACTTTTTGTTTTGTTAATTTTCTGAATGATTCTTTTATCTTCAATTTCATTTGTTTCTGATTTAATTTTGTTCATTTCTTTTCTTCTGCTAGGTTTGGGATTGGATTGCTCTTCCTCTTCCATTTCTTTAAGATGATTCATTAGATTGTTGATGGGCTTTTTTCCTGTTTTACAGATGTAAGCATCTAATGCAATAAATTTTCTTCTTAAGACTGCGATGTCCCCCAGGTTTTGTTAGCTTATGTCTTAATTGTCGTTATGTTCCAGTAAGTTAATAATTTCTTTTTTTTATCTCTTCCTTGACCCAACTGTCATTCAGCATAAGACTGTTTATTTTCCATGCCTTTGCATATGATGAAAATTTTTGTTAGAGTTGAGTTTCACCTTTAGTGACTTGTGGCCTGAGAAGGAACAAGGTATAGTTTTCATTGTTTTGATTTTGTTGAGGTATGATTTTTGTCCTAGGAGATTATCTATTTGTCCTAGGAGCATGTTCCATGGACTGACAAGAAAAATGTGTATTCTTGGGGCGGCACATGTGGCTCAAAAGAGTAGGGTGCCGGACTCACGTGCCAGAGGTGGTGGGTTCAAACCCAGCCCTGGCCAAAAGCCACAAAAAAAAAAAAAAAAAACATAGAAAGAAAGAAAGAAAAGAAAAACGTGTATTCTTTAGCTTTGGGATGGAGTGTTCTGTATATATCTATTAAGCATAGTTGTTCTAGGGTTATGTTTAAGTCCTTTGTATCTTTGTTTAGTTTCTGTTTAGAGGAACTGTCCAGCTCTGTAAGAGGAGTGTTAAAGTCCCCTGATATTATGGTGTATTGGATATCATATTGCTCAAACTAATTAAGGTCTGTTTGAAGAATCTGGGAACATTTAAGTTGGATGCATAAATGTTAGGAATTGAGGTGTTTTCTTGTTATATTGTTCCTTTGACCAATATGAAGTATCCATTTTTATCTATTTTGACTTTAGTTGCTTTAAATCCACTTGTATTTGAAAATAAGATTGCAATTCCTTCTTTCTTCTAATTTCCATTTGCCTGAAAAATTGTTTTCCATCCCTTAACCCTTAACCTTGAGTTTTACTTTGTCCTTTGAGGCTAAATGTGTTTCCTGCAGGCAGCAAATGAATGACTTGTGCTTTTTAATGCAATCAGACAGCCTATGCCTCTTCAGTCAGGAATTCAAGCCATTAACATTTATTGAGAGAATTGATAAATGTGGTATAATTTTATTCATATTATTTTGTGAAAGTCCATTGCTTAATTTTATATTTTGTGTCATTATGAAAGCTAGGTTTTGTCCTTTAGTTTCTGGAATTTTAGTTTGCTGATGATCCATTATAATGGTCAGAACAGATCTAAGTATTTCCTATAGAGCTGGTCTTGTGACAAATTTCCATAATGTTTGCATGTCAGTAAATGATTTGATTTCTCCAACAATTTTAAAGCTTAGCTTAGTAGGATATAGAATTCTGGGCTGAAAATTGTTTTGTTTAGGTAGGTTAAAGATAGAGGGCCATTCTCTATAGCTTGAAAAGTTTTATTTGAGAAGTCTGTGGTCACCCTAATAGATTTTCCCTTGTAGATCAATTGGTGCTTACTTCTGGCTGCTTGCAGTATCTTATCTTTCATTTTGACTTTGGACAAGTTCATGACAAGTTGTCTTGAAGAAGCTCTGTTTGAGTTGAGACAACCTGGAGTTTGATATCCTTCTGAAAGGAGTGTGTCTGAATCCTTGGTGATACTTGGGAAACTTTTATTTGTGATTTCTCTAGTAGGTCTTCAATTCCTCTGGAGCATTCTTCTTTCCCTTCTGGGATACCCATAATTCTATGTTTCAATTCTTCATGAAATCCCATAATTCTGTCAGTGAATGTTCTTCTTCTTCTCTCTCTTTTTCTGTTTCTTTAACTGACTGTGTTAGCTCAAAAGCTTTGTCCTCTAATTCTGAGATTCTCTCTTCTTCATGGTCTAATCTATTGTTGATACTTTCTACTGTATCTTTAAGTTCCATGATTGGGTGCATTGGGTGCTTTGATTCCTTAAGCTCTGCTATGTCCTTTCTATATTCTTCATATCATTCATCTCTTATTTAATTCTGTTTTTGGATTTTCTTTCTTTCTTTCTTTTTTTTTTGAGACAGAGCCTCAAGCTTTCACCCTGGATAGAGTGCTGTGGCATCACAGCTCACAGCAACCTCCAATTCCTAGGCTCAAGTTAGTCTCCTGCCTCCACCTCCCAAGCAGCTGGGACTACAGGCACCCACAATGCCCGGCCATTTTTTGGTTGCAGCCTTCATTGTTGTTTGGTGGGCCTGGGCTGGATTCAAACCCACCAGCTCAGGTGTATGTGGCTGGTGCCTTAGCCTGTTGAGCCACAGGCACCAAGCCTGTTTTCGGATTTTCTTTTGGTTATTTTCCCTTTTCTCAGCAATTTCTTTCATTGTTCTTATCAACCACATTTTAAATTCCCTTTCTATCATTTCTAACCTTTCTTTATAGGTAGAATCTTCTGTAGTAGCTACTTCCTGATCCATTTGGGTTGGGGGTTTCTCCGTTCTATTTTTCACATTGCCAGGATTCTTCTGCTGGTCCTTCCTCATGAGTGTTTTCTTTTGTCTATTTCCTTGTCCTACTTTTTCCTTTTACTTTCTCTTGCTCTTTAAGTTACTATGCCTCTGACCTAAGGTGTTAAAGTGTCTTTTTGACAAAGGACTAAAAGAAAGAGAAAAGTGAAGAGCAAGAAGGAATAAAAGATTTAAAAAAGAGATGAGAAAAAAGGGGGGTCAGTAAAAGGGAAGACTGGCTAAAAAGAAGAGAGGAATGGAAAGAGAGAGACAGGAATAATAGTGATGTATAATAGGGGGGTGACCCCCACTCACAAATCCCAGCATCTGGGGGTCTTGGTTTGGTGGGTCCCTTGAGGTTTGGAGCTCTTTGCCTGCCTGAGCAGACACAAGATCCCATCTCCACCAAATAGAGAAGAGAAACAAAAATACCATTAAAAAAAAGCAAACAAATAAAAAACTTAAAGGGATGAAATTTGAGAAAAAAAGAATTCTAAGGGCAGAAAAACCAGCAAAAATGAAACTGTCATTATTGAAGAAGCAAAATGAAAAAACACAATTATACAAGGCAAAAGAAGAAAAAAATCTAGTGGGAACAAAAGTGAAAAAAAAATTTAGAAAGAAAAAAGAAATACATATATCTTGGGGTATATTGCCTAGGCAACAGGTTATCTTCTGGGGTATGAGACACTAATCACAACACTGATACAACTGTATAAAGTAGAGACTAGAAACCTCTTTCTTGAAAGGAGACTGTTCCCCATCTTCCTGACTTGTTTGCGCTCAATTCTCACAGGATTGGGAGCCTGAAGCTCTCTTCAGCATGTTTATTAGTTGCTCCTTGACGCAGTGGTTTTCTCAGTAAAGCATGTTTCTCAAATGTCCCATGAGTGGCTGCCCCATTTATCAGGCACACCAGAACTGGCCTGGCACTAAGACCCTAAAGGCCAAGCCTTCAAGGTAGTCTTTCCACCATGGCTGTGCCTGACCTGGGGCTGAACAATGAAAGCTCCCCTCAGCCTATTGGCTCAGTCCTGGTCCCAGGGTGCTGTTCAAAATCATTCACTTGCTCATTCACCTAAGCTCTCTCAAGGTAACTTAACCAAAGTCTGAAGGTGCACAGGTCCAAAGGAGAGAGAAAAAAAAAACCCACAGGGAGGCCTTCTCTCTCTGCAAACTATCACTGGTGCAGCTGTTACCCAGCCAGCCTCTGTAAGCATGTGAATACTTTCCACTTGTTCACTGCTTACCCTCCTCTTGGTGTCCTGAATTCTCCTGCTACCTCCCTGTGCCCCTGAAGTGATGTTTCTGGGCAGAGCCCACAAGCCAGAGGCACTTGGAGTCTTTTCTCCCCAATCTTACCACACATGGTTGCAAAGAAGCTGTCTGTAGATTACCATCTTGCTCTGCCCCCCATATTTCTGCTTCTTGAGAGCTGTTACTACTGGATCTGTCCACTGATGCCAGAACTTGCCCTGGGACCAAGAGACAGGGAGGCAGGAAGGGTAAGTGTAATTGCCAAGAACACTGAGCATGGTAGTACTGTTAGCTGTGAGGATGGGAAGAAAAGGCAGGCAGCAGTTAGGTGCAAAGGAGAGGGGAGCTTTAGGAAAGCAGCTGGTTTGGTTCTAAATTCCTAACTATAGTCCTATCAATTCACCCAGTTCTTTAATCATTCCACATGATCACTTGTGTGCCAGGCTCTGTGCTGGGTGCTGGTTGCAGACATGAGTAGGGAACTCAGAGATGTCTGGGTGGAAAGATGAACCAGCTCCTATGAGTTGTGCTGATGTCGTGTCACAGAATTTCCTGAGGACCCTCCTGTCCAGGCCTCCAGGAGGAAGACACAGCACATCCTCAGAAGCTTGGAGGACAGTGGAGATTGTCTGTAGGGTCCCCAGAACCTTGGGAGAGGGACAGAAAATACTGCTAGCATGAACATTCTAGGATCACCTTTGTGCACTGCTTTGTGAAGTCATTTTAACCAACTTGTGGGCAAAGTATTATTTTCACTTTTAGCCAGGAAGACTGAGCATAAGTGTCATGGTTAATATTATGTGTCAACTTTACTTGGCTGCAGAGCCTGGATATATTCTGAAAGTTGCGGTGAAGTTGTTTTTGTTGTTGTTGTTGTTGTGATTAGCATTTATATTGGAGGACTTGTGGGTAAATCAGATGGCTCTCCATATGTGGGTGGGGCTTATCTAATTAGTTGAAGGACTTAATTGAACAAACACTGACTTGGGGTCAAGAAAGAATTCTGCCAAAAGATGCCTAACGCACCACTCCAAAACTTGGTAGGTTGCTATAAAAACTATTTTAAGTGCTTGAAGTTCTGTGGGTCAGTCATTTGGGCTGGGCTCCAGTGAGAGATTCTTCTACCCATCTTCCCTGAGGTCACGTGTACACATGATAGCACTCACCAAGTGACTTGACTAGAGCCAGACGGTCACAGAAGTCTTCAATCATATGTCTGGAAGTTGTAACTGACTATGGATTGGTTGATTTAAGGGGTCTCAGCTGGAAAGGATCATCCCTGTTCCATATGGACTTCCATCCTATGGGAAATTACACCAGACTTTTCAAATGTCTGTCCCTGGGATGTGTTGCAAAAGAATGTGAGTAGACACTGCAAAGCCTCTGGAAGTCTAAGCTCAGAAGTCACACAGCATCACTCCTTCCACAGATTTTGGTCCATGTAAGTCATGTGGTCAAACCAGGAGTCAAAAGCATGCACCAAGGAAAGGGCATACTGGCAGGTGTGTGGAGTAATCTACCACATAAGGGGCCATTGCTTTCTTGCCCTACCTACCAGTGCGCAGAATGTTTCCATGAAATGAATATATTCTTCAATTCCCACCATCTGAGAAAATGTAAGCTATTGGCAATTTCACAGAATTGAGATAATTAGGTAGGCAAAATCTGCCCTAAAATCTAGATGACCTTGGTTTTGGTAATGAAGTTTTAGATACAACATCAAAATCACAATCCATAAAAGAGAACAGTGAAAATTTGGACTTTATTAAATTGAAAAATCCTGTTCAGGGAAAGATACTGTTACCAGAATCAAAAGACAAGCCACAGATTGGGAGAAATACATGTAAAACACATATTCCATAAAACATCTGTATCCAAAACATATGAAGAATCCTTAAAATGCAATCCAATTAATTCAACTCAATAAAAATAAATGGGCAAAAGATCTGAACATACATCTCACCCTTCCCCCCAAATAGAGAGAGATGGCAAATAAACTTATGAAAAAATGTCCAATCTCTGTTTGTTGTTGGGGGATTGCATATTAAAACAACAATGAAATACCCCTACACACCTATTAGAATGGCTACAATTTAAAAAACTAATAACTCTCATTCATTGATGCAGGAATGCAGAATGTTTGAGTCATTTTGAACAATAGTTTGGCACTTTCTTAGAAAGGTGAACATAGTTTTACCACACAATCCAGAAGTTTATACCAATTGTGTTGAAAATTTATAATGACATAAAAACCTGCTCATGAATGTTTATATCAAATTTATTCATCATGATTACAAAGTAGAAGCAAGCAAAGTGTTCTTTAATAAGTGAATTGATAAACAAACTCTGGTATATTCATACAATGAAAAATTATTCAGTAATAAAAAGAAATGAAATATTAACCTATGAAATACAAAGATGAATCTTAAATATGTAATAAAAAGTGAAAGAAGTCAGTTCTGAAAAAGCTATATACTATCTGATTCCAACTATGTGGCATTATCAAAAAAGAAAAAGTAGGAAAATTATAGTGATAACAAAAAGATAAGCAGTTGCCAGGGATTTGACAGGAGGAGAATGGGTTGAATAGGTAAAATCTGAGAGGTTTTGTAGAGCAGCGAAATATGTTTCATAATGTGAATTCATAACACTAAGCCTTTGTCAAAACTCTTAGAAATTTAGAACACAAAAAATGAAACCTTATTGTATGGAAATGTTTTTAATAATCATTTAGGAGGCCAAGGATCTCAGGATACAAATGCAGACCGTGACAAAATAATCTGTCCTCTTCTGTAATAAAAGAGACATCTATAAACTCACAAATGTATGAAAGAACGTCACTGAAGGGGATGGGGAGGAAAAGGGCTGCCCTCGGTAACCTTAGAAATGAGTGGAGTCTGCAAGACTAAAAGGTAAAGAAAGTGTATGTAAATTCTAGTTGATAAAGCTTTTTCCCCACAGGGGTACAAATTAACAATTCCATTATCACTATATAACTATATTGGAACTGAACCATTAAGTAAAAGGATGAGAGTTGGAGGGAGCCAGGTTACTCACCATTGAAGTAGGGGGTTATAAATTAGCCAGGGAAGGGGATAGAATGAGCCATGTGGCCATGGATTTGAGTCATAGAATCAGTATGAACTCATGATTACCTTAATACAGATACAGATGGTCAGGTATAAAAAATAGATACAGGTGTGTATATTATACACATGTTGGTACACGTACATGTACATCTCTTTTCCACTTATGGACAGAGCCTAGAAGCAATGACATCCAGGAACAATGAGCACACCCAATGCCCACATCTTTGTTTCTAATAAAGAAACTATTCTCCAATAAAATAAACAGGAGTTTCTTAGATAAATGGCTGGCTCTAAGACCAGGATATAGTATCTAAATCACCTTATAGTGCTACAAAGAAAGGAAATGGGAAGAAACAACACACGCACAAATCCACAGTGATAGAGGGGGTCAAAAGTTCACAAAACCCAATGAAAGAGTTCCCAATACATGAATCTAGACTTTAAGCAACAAAATAATAGTGGTATATTTTAACCCAAAGTATAAAATAATCCCAAATGATACAGATGCATGCATAGATTAACAAATAAATAGTAAATAAAATGAAAATATCTGATGCAAAAGAATTCAAATCATTCATGTAGAAACTCAGGTCCCAAGGAGGTGAAGTATGATTCCCCATGCCTTGTATTTCAGCTGCAGGTAGTGACTTTATTCCAAAAGATACATTATATAAACAGGAGAGGAGTGGAAAAGAATACCTTTTACAATGGAGAAATATGGCTCTAGGGCAGCACTGATGCTGATCAACGTCAACATCAGAGTAGTAAGTCATGTTGACAGAATGTACCCTTGATATGATGTGTGAAAATTACACTTTACCTCTATGTGTCTCCTCCTCCAAACCCCAGTCTAATCATGAGAAAAGCATCAGACAAATCCCAACAGGGAGACATTCCACAAAATGTAAACCTCCTACTTCTCCAAATTGTTGAGAAGATTAAAAACAAGTAAACTCTTGGAAACTGTCACAGATAAGGGGAGGCTAAGAGAAACAGAGGGATAGATATATTTAGGGCATGGAACATAAAAAGAGCTTTAGGTATAAACTAAGGCAATCTGAACAATATCAAAAGCCACTGAATCAAGAAAAAGACAACTTTTAACTGGTAGGAAAATTTTACTGTCCCATCCCCACTCCAGGTTGGTGGCAATCTTGAAGACAATAGCCTTCTTCATTCACAGTGTGAGACCCAGGTCCCTACATCAGAAAAGCAGAGCAGAGCTTATTTCTAAATTACTGTATTTTTTCTAATGGGTCTGGGGACTACCTAAAAGCTTGGCACAAGGTGTTTGTTTAGCCTAACTCAGAAGTCCCCTGATGCAGAAAAGTGACAACAATGGTCAAACACACTATAAGTCACATGAAAAATAACATCCTTCAGGCAAAAGATTAGAGTTAAGATATACAGTAGAACCTTTAAAGCCAGGGAGGGAAATTGAAAGAGTTTCTTTGAGAACTCTGGATATTCAAAAGCATCTGTGTGGACTGGGGAATTTAGAAAGCCATATGCATGCCTGGGGCAAGATGAAGACTTAGAAAGGCCTGAGATGAAGCCTAGGTTTTACGATGGCTCATCTTTAGGATAAGTAGGAAGTGAAGGCTAAAGCAAAGCATTTACTCTTTTTTTAATGATAGCAATATTTTATTGAGCAAGTAGCAAATGTTATAATAATTCATTTGGAAATACTGGGAAACTTGTTAGTTTGGGCAAGATACAGAGATTACTCCAGATAGTTTCATCCCTCAAGGACTTCATTTCTACTGGACATGATATCTGCATGGAGTTAGGTAATTCAGTGAAATTGTGAGGAGGACAGTGACAGAGATAATTATGGGGGACCTTGAGATACAGAGGAGTGACTCTCAGCTTAGGTTTTCATGAAGGAAATCTCAGAGGTGGTAATGTTCATGAACTAGGTACTTATGTTCCTCAACATCAGCTTAGAAAACTTCAGATCAGAGAGGTAAAGTAACTTGGACATAATAACATGAATAGGGGATGGTTGAGCCAGTTTTCATTCTCAGTAATTATGGACACCCAAACCTCATTTGCTTTACTTGACTGCCACCAATTAGATTGGCAATAGCTCCAAAGGAGAGAATCACTATAGCCTAGCTAAGGGTTGAAGAAGTGCCACAGCACAGAGCCAGTCTGCAAAGGATGGAGGGATGTTGTTTTTTTTGTTTTTGTTTTGGGTCTTCTTTGTATTTTGTCCTCTCTCCCTCCCTCTCTCTTTCTCTCTTCTATTCAAGGAAATGTCTTTCAAAATGCTCACTGAGCACAGGCTAAAGGAACAGGAACTTCAAAGGCCACACATGACAAGGACTACCTTATTTACAGAAATTGTTTTGAAAAGTAACTAAACAATGGACAACAGCAATCTTCAACAATCTTCAACAGCAAACCATGGGGAGGGGGAGAAAAATCCAAAGGTGCAATTATAATATTAAAATGTCTGTTTTTCAACAAGAAAACACTAGGTCTAGATAAAGCCCATGTTGGGCAGAGAACATCTAAAGATGCCTTTTGTAACAACAACATCAAGGGGGCTAGAGCTGTAGGGGAGTGGAATTTCTAGTTAAGTCTTCTAGTCTGTGGCACTTGTCACAAAAGTCCTAGGAGACCAATATAACCGGTAACTAAGGAGACTGGATCAGTAATAAAAACAATCTCTCAAAGTGTTATCAAAGATATGGAGACACTGGAATTATCCTTCATTGCTGGTGGGAATACAAAATGGTTCAGCTATGATGCAAGACAGTTTGACCTTTGCTGAAAAGGTTAAACATTAAATTACCTGGGATCCCCAAATCCCACTTCTAGGTATATTCCCCAAAGAATTAAAAACAAATACTCAAACTAGTATTTCATCTAAGCACTGTTCACATAACCCAGAGATAGAAAGAACCCAAATGTCCATCAATGATGAATGCATAAACAAGTTACAGTGTATACATATAATAGAATATTATCTAATCACACACATGAATGAAGTGCTAATGATAAACATGAATGAAGTACTGGTATGACAGCATCAATGAATCTTGAAAACATCGTGTAAGTGGAAGAAGCCAGACACAGGGTATATTGAGGAGGAATTACTTAGTGGGTAATGAATTTTACTTTGGAGCAGTAGAAATGTTTTAGAACTAGAGAGAAGTGGTTATTACACAACATTGCAAACACAGTGACTGCCCCTGAACTGTTCACTTTAAAATGACTTAATTTATGTGAATTTCACCTCAGTCATTTTTTAAGAGATCCTTGGGATGTACTGTTCTATGTCTTGATCGTGATGAAGGATACATGGGCCCACATGTTGCAGTATGGTATAGATCCGAGTGTACATGTGCACGCACGTTCACACACACATACACTCATAAGTTCAAATCAAACGGGAAATCTAAATAAGACTTGTGGGTCATGGTAGTGCCAATGTCATGGTTACAATACTGTGCTATAGTTTTCCCAAAGGACAGACAGTTTCTCTCTCTGTTATTTTTAAAACTGCATATGACTCTACATTGTTTTAGAATTAAAAGTTATATTTTAAAAGATCCCTCTTTCCATCTTTAAAGATGCACATCCTGAAGGCTGCTGAGATACTTGGAGTGTCATCCTGGTCACCCCTTCTGTCACCCCACAAGTCCAGGTGCATTTCCTACTGCCAGGGTCTCCAGGAACTTCAAAAGACCTCCTGTAGTCAGTACTCACTGTGCTCCTGGCTGTTCATCAGATTCTGCCTCAGGTTTTCTCAAACTGCCTGATTTTATACTTTGCTCTATGCTTTGAGCTTAACCCAAGCTCAAGATATCATTTCCTCTTTCAGAATCAAGTATTTAAAACAATTCAATACTGCAGCTTTGTACCACCCATCTCAGCTGCAGTGACAGTTCATTGGCCATATGCACACATGGCATTTGAAGAGGGCAAGGAGGAATAAAATTTTCTTATAATGCCTCAGTTCTCCACTCAGGAAAAAATAAAGTAGGTAAGGATAATGAATTTCAGATCTTTTTCTTTTTTTTTTAAGAGGCATTAAGGAAGACTAGTTGTTCAGTGGCTGCTTAGAAAGACTGCCCATCTATGAGTCAGGATGGCTACAATTTAACTGTAGTAAGACCCTCGTAAATTGCTTTTTTCTCCTGAACTTGGCTTTCTCATTTCTACCAGTGGAAGTTAGGTCCGTTCCTTTAAAAACCCCTTCTAGTGTGGAAGTCCTCTGCCTCTTTTTGTCAGCTGTCATTAATCTGAGCTCGGCCATGCACTAGCTTGACACTGATTTAATTCTTGTGAGCATCAGACAGAAATATGTTCACTTATACAAAACACTGAAAAATAAATAGATAGGGCTGCTAGAATTTTGGTAGTGATTACACTGAATCCATAGATCAGCAGGAGGAGAACTGACATTGATTGACTCCTCCCCCATAGCAAACATGTCTCCACTTACTTCAATTGTTTTGGTTTCCCTTAGTAATGTTAGTATTTCTCAGGGTACAAGAGTAGCATTTTTGGGTCAAATTTATCTCAAGGTATTTAAAGTTTTGTAATTAAAAGTTATTGGCATTTCAGTTTCTGATTTTTCACTGCTAGTGCTTAGAAATGCCATTAATTTTTGTGTAGTGATCTTGTATACTGAGGACTTGCTAAAGTCAGTACTCATGCTAACTTGAGAATCACGTGGGCACTCAACACTCAAGAGAGTTTTACTTCCTCCCACACTGAATTGGATGCTATTTATTTTGTTTCCTTGTCTTACTGCATTGGTTAGAACTAGCTAAAGAGAAGCTTTCCCTCATTGCCTTAAGCTGGAATTCCCTTCCCAAAGGGAGATTTGGGGATATCTCCCCTAAGATGGAGAGTTAAAGAGCTTCCTTCAGGTCAATGAGAAATTTGTGAGTGTTTCCTGCATGGTCACCTGGGAACTCCAGTAATCCCTTCATCTCATGGACCATCTTTCAAAGCTCTGAAGACAATATGACAGATAACATTTTAGATGTAACAATCCAGGCCAACTCAAGTCTTATGAAGATAATTGTTGGGGCTGTAGAGTTTAGTTCAAGCAAAAAGAGTCCAAGCAGCTGGGTCAAGAAACTGTAGCTATACACAATGAGAATTGACTGTGAATAATTCATCCCATGTCCTAACATGAAAATGATACGGAATGGAATTTGCTCTGTGAAAATTTGCTCTGTGGAAATCCTGATTTCCCTGCAGAGCTTTCCAGAGAGCCTCTGTGTGTGTCACATAGGGGGCAACCCAGACCTGCACAGCCATTTCCTCCAGAATCACCACCTCGAGGGACCCTTGTTTGACACTGAACAATACCCGGGCTGCCCACTCTTCTCCTGAAGTCAAAGCCTAACCCTCCTGGTGGCAGAAGACAGAAGCATTTACTGACCCCCTAGGGCTTGTTCAGCCCTCCTAGGATTCAGACTGACTCAGAACTTGAATGCTACCAGAGTGGCTTGGGTGGCTCATTCACTCAGATCCCAGAGGCAACCCCTCAGGCTGTGAGGACACACTCCTCTATTCAAGGCATCACTCAGGCTCAGGTGCTCCAAGCCTGGGATCCCACATGACAGATGGAGGGCTCACCAATACCTTTTTCAGGACACCTGCTACCACCTTGTGCTGTGAGCTCCACAGCTTGGAGGGGTTTGCTTGGGCCCTGCTAACCAAAGCATGATGTACGGTAGGGTGGGTGGGGGAGACTTGGGGACAGACAGTGGGCTCTACCAGTTCTTTTTTCCCCCCCAGAGGCAGAGTCTCACTTTATCACCCTTGGTAGAGTGCTGTAGTATCACAGCTCATAGCAACCTCCAACTCCTGGGCTTAAGCGATTCTCTTGCCTCAGCCTCCTGAGTACTTGGGACTACAGAAGCCCACCAGAATGCCTGGCTATTTTTTCTTACAGTTTGGCTGGTGCCGGATTTGAACCCACCACCCTCGGTATATGTGGCTCGTGCCCTACTCACTGAGCCACAGGCACCACCAGGCAGTGCCAGCTCTTAAGAAAAATCTTTGCTTTTCAGTGCATCTCCTGTTCTTCTTCTTCTTTTTTTTTAATTAAATCATATACACATAGATCATGAATACATTAATGCATATTTGGGCTACAGTGTGTTGACTTTTTTATACAATGGGAGGGCTTACATCAAATTAATTAATATAGCTTTCACCTCATTTACTTGATTATTGTGTTAAGACATTTATGTTCTATATCTGATAGATTTGACTTGTACCCTTGCAATATGCTCCATAGGTGTGGTCCCACCATTTACCCTCCCTTTATCAAACCTCCCCTCTCCCTCCCTTCCCCGTCCATTTATCTCCTTCATCCTGGGGTATAGTTGTGATCTATCTTTCATAAGAAAGTGTGAGTAAATATAACTGATAGAGTCCATCTACAGCAAACCCACCACCGATATTTTATTGAATAAAGTAAAATTGAAAACATTTCCACCCAGGTCAAGAACCAGGCAAGGTTACCCACTTTCTCCATTGCTTTTTAACATTGTAATGGAAGTTTTAGCCATTGCAATCAGGCAAAAGAAGGCGATCAAGTGTATCCATATAGGGTCAGAGAAGATCAAACTTTCACTCTTTGCAGAAGATATGATTGTATACCTGGAAAACCCTAGGGACTCAACTACAAAACTCTTAGAAGTTATCAAGGAATACAGCAGCATCTCAGGATACAAAATCAATACTCACAAATCAGTAGCACTCATATATACCAACAATAGTCAAGCTGAAAAAAACAGTCAAGGACTCTATTGCCTTTGGAGTAGTGCCAAAGAAGAGGAAATATCTGGGAGTATACCTAACAAAGGATGTGAAAGAGCTCTATAAAGATAACTATGAAACTCTGAGAAAAGAAATAGCTATCAATGTCAACAAATGGAAAAACATACCATGCTCATGGCTAGGAAGAATCAACATTTTTAAAATGTCCACACTACCCAAAGCAATATACAGATTTAATGCAATCTCTATTTAAGCACCTCTGTCATACTTTAAAGATCTAGAAAAACTAGTACTTCACTTTATATGGAAACAGAAAAAACCTTAAATAGTTAAGACAATACTCAGAAAAATAAACAAATCAGGTGGAATCACATTACCAGACTTCAGACTATACTATAAATCTATAGTGAGGCTCGGCACCTTTGGCTCAACGGGATAAGGCGCCAGCCACGTACAC
>CAUYON010055199.1:0-11976 GCA_963573935.1 Arctocebus calabarensis
GTCTCATGCTGTCTCCCTGTGTCCCCAAAGGGATGTTTCTGGGCAGATCTCACCAGCCAGAGATGCCTGAAGTCTTCTCTCCCCAGTCTCACCGAGCCCAGTTGCAAGGAAGCTGTTACTCGGCCACCATCTTGGCTCCTCCCAGGCCTTTATTGACTTTTTATACTAGGCCAGGTACTGGGCATGTACTATCTCATTTAAGTCTCTCTCTCTGAGGTTTGCATGACTTTTCAGAGATTAGGAACATGATGCTTAGCAAGGTTGGGTCATTGAGATGAGGTCTCAAAGCTAGGAACTGGGATGTGCACTCACATTGGGCTCCAGAGTCAAGTCTTCTAACCATTTTGGTGAACCTCCTTTTTAGACATTTCAAAAACAAAAAAATCCACTGTTAGGGTTTGCTTAATTGTTCTTTTTCTTTATTTTTTAATATGACCCCAAATGACTCCATTTTTCGCTCCTGAGGTTGTGCATAGATCCAGAGTAAACTGATTTAATGTTAATCCAAGCCTGTGAGCTTTTCATCTAAGCTACTTCTGATGCATTGTGTGCCACAGGTTTTATCTCTTAAGGAGTTCAAGCCTGAGGAGCCCAGAGCTCCCAGGACAGCCACCTCACTCCTGAGCAGCCTCCTCTCCATGCTCGTGTCCTCTACAGTTTGCTCCTTTTCTGTATTTTTATAAAGTGAAAAAGTCCAGAAAGCACTCTCTAGGTAACTTGTGCACTCAAGACAGTTCTTAATGAGTTGTTGAGATCATCTGATTTACACCTGGGCTAATTCCCACAGTCTTTGTCTTTCTTATCCAAGCAAAGGCCCAACAGATAACATCAGGCCCCTTCGTTTGGCTATAATTTTCTCCAGGTACTTACCTGAATTCAAATCAAAGTGCACTGGGCTTCTCTCTCCACTGAACATTTTCGATATTCTGATGAGGCGGTTATCACACCCTTCCATGATAAACTCCACTTACCAATAAGCTGTTAAGAGGCCAATGTGGTGGAGGAGTATCTCATAAAGATTAACGGACTTATTATTTAGAGAACATGACTATTTTTCTTCCCTGTTAATTAAAAATTCCTTTGATCTGAACAGAACGGAAGTGCAAAAAGATTATAGATATGAATTCTTGGTCAACTGAGAGAATGTGGGTCACAGATGAAAATATAGCCTTAAAGTAAACATTTTGCACAGGTGATTTTTTCTGCCTCTTCTCTCAGGCTCTGGACAAATACCTGAACTGCTGAGACTAGAGGTCTCTGCAGTCACCTCCTGGGAATCTGCACTATATTGTTAGCAGAGAGCAGGGATGTGAAGCCGTGGTGCTGATGGGATCACGCCCAGGGGCTCTGAGAGACAGTTGGGCCTCCAGTCTATCACCTCTGTGTTCTCACTGGCCCTAGGAAAAGTGGTTCCTCCTTGCTGACATGCCCAAAGACAGGTTATAGGCTTCTGGCACCCAACTGTTCACTTTGCAATTCTTAATTACATGCATCGGTTTTTATGTATTTATTTTTTGAGACCAAGTGCCGTAGCATCATAGCTCATAGCAATCTCCAAATCGGGCTCAAGCGATCCTTTTTGTGTCAGTTTTCTATTTTTAGTAGAGATGGGGTCTTGCTCTTGCTCAGGCTGGTCTCCAACTTGTGAGCTCAGGAGATCCACCCACCTCAGCCTCCCAGAGTTCTAGGATTACAGGTGGGAGCCACCATGCCTGGCCTACATCAATCAGTTTTTAAGATGAATTTGCCACTGGAAAATTTGGGGTAGTTTTTGGTTTTTATGATTCAACAAGGTCATTTACCAATATTGATAGCAACTGATTCTTTAGTGCTTACCACCAAGTACTCTAAGCAATTATAGGCATTAGTTCATTTAATTCTGCTGTCAACCCTATGCAATAAGTATTCTAAACTTACGGAAAATAAGCTTGCTCTGGGTCGTAAGGCTAGTGAGCGGTGGAGATGAACAGGCAAGTCCATGTCTGTCTGACACCAAGGCCCGTTATCAAAGGCCACCCTTCTCTTCGATGGTGAGCACGTTGCCATCTTTCCTTGGGTCCACAGTTCCGTCTCTGCAGCTTCTCTTCTCCATCTGACAGAAAAGGAGAAACATGGCATTCGAATGTCAGCTGTAGTCACTGCTCTGCATTCTCATTTTTTTGCACTTGAACCACTACAACAACAAAATAGCAAGAGAGGCTCTAACTGGGTGGGAATGGCTTGTAGAGAATGTGAAGGAGGATTTGAGGTTTTCAGCACAAGGGAGGAAAGGCCAGTCACACGTCTTCTACCACAGGCGTGCCTGCTAATCTGGGGCAAGTCAGGGCCTGCACACCAGTGCGTGACGTGCCTGTCACTGTACCGAAAGAATCTGCACCACATGCCCATCCTTGTAAGTGCCACAAGGCTCTCTGCAGCCAGCAGAGCAGGGTGCCAGCCTCCCGACACCAAGGCGATTCCTTCTGAAGGGAGGAGTGACAGGACAATGGCACGACCAGCCACTGGCAGGCTCTGTGTGGTCTGAGATGGCCACATAATTATGAATGGAATCTGCAAAATGTGGCCTCCTTCGCAATCCTTCCTGGTAGTGTTTGGTGACATTTGCCACAGAGCAGAGGTCCTCGATAAATGCTGATGATTGTGATAAAGATTTACATAACAGTATGCTGCTCATGTAAGGCTCCTGCTAAAAGAACAGACAGAATACAAATTATGTATTGGATAGGATGTTCAGCTTTAACAATTTATAGCTTCCCAGAAATGGCTCCTAAAATGCTAGGGCTAGGAGGAATATTATAGGCCATAGACACACTCCAAGTGCCTCATTTATAGATGCTAAAACAGGTTCTAAAAAATGCCTTCCCCAAGGTCCTATATATTTATTTAATGTGACGATTATATAAACTGAGATTTTAAAAAATATATTGGGAACATTAGTACTTGTTTGCAGAAAGATCTTTTTTGAAGATCCAATTTGATGTCCATCCGTTCAGATTTTCTACACCAGTTATGGAATGTCACAGGAAAAGTGTACAGTCTGGGCCCGGCTGGTGCAGTGTGTACAGTCTGGTGGTGTGAGTATGTGTGTGTGTGTGTGTACTGCATTTTCTTTATTCACTCATCAGTGGATGGACACTTAGTTTGGTTTCACTTTCTTTGCAATTATGAATTGTGCTGTGATAAACGTATAAGTGCAGGTATCTTTTTTTGTAAAGTGACTCATTTCCTCTGGATAGATCCCCAGTAGTGAGATTGCTGGATTGAATGGCACGTAGCCTTTTTAGCACTTTGAGAAATCCCCATACTGGTTTCCATAGGGATTATGCTAATTCACATTCCTGCCAATAGAATACACTTTCTAGCACAAGCTTTCCAAATATATACATGCAAATCATATAATGGACTATATTATATATAATAGACTATTGTATGTATTATTTACAGAATATTCTTAATAATGAAATATAATCAAAAGGGCAAAATACGAATAAATATATTGGAGTACATGAGTTCCTTTACCAGTTTGTTACTTTTCCCCATGTTTTAATTTTTCCATAGTAAAAGACAAAGTGGGAAAATATTAAAAATGATTATTTTCTTTTCCTAATCTTAATGGAGCATCTGGTGGTGCACCCTTAGCTTTCTAACTTGAATATAAGGAGCCCAATTAATCACCAAAAGTGACTTCCAAGCTTCCGTGGGGAGGGCCCTGTTCTAAGAACTCAAAGGCAGCCGTGTAATTCACTTTCCAAGGGAATGTGGGAGGCAGAGGCACGGTCCAGACTAGCACGCGCTGGCTTCTGGGATGGAGTTTGCACGAGGAGAGGAAATCCTACCACTCTGGCCCAGGCGGGCAGCGGGAGAGCTGAGCCCTCCCATCATTTCAGTCCTTTCCCTTTCTTGATTCATCTCTAATAAGCCACTGAACTCTACCGATTTTTCTTATCTTAATGTGATATTGGGTGCAAGTCGATGCCCAATGGTGTCACAAAAAGGCAATGGCAACGTTTGTTTCCACCTCATCCTCTACACAAGAAGTGGCATTTTCCCAAAGAAGAATTAAAAACAAACAAAAAGAAAACCCTCCACCAACACAGCAGACTGACTAACGATGGTCCTTTATAAAGTACACGAGAGCCAGAAACATGATAATAGCTTTGGGAAGACCTGCCGTTGGACTTGAGCATCGTATACCCACCACCAAGATTTGCAGAGGAGCTTGAGGAGAAGGAACTCAACTGACACGCGGTGAGTGCATGAAAAAGGAAGAGGCAAAATAGCCCTTAGTATGAGGCTTCTGAGGCAAAAACTCAGACGTGCAGGGCTGAGGGGACCCTAGAGCAGAGGCAGAAGCGGCCTCGCTCCGCCAAGTTCACAGAACCGCCCTGACACAGCATGGCCTGCTTAGGTGAGCAGGGCCTGTGCCTGACACAGCCTCAGTGTATGTCTGAGGTCATTGCCATCAAGCAGATGAGTGGACCAAGAACTATGTGATCTTTTAACAAAGTTTTCAATCGTTTTCATCACACCTTCTGTCATGTATCATAACGTTCTGAGTTGGAGTTCCCCTTGGGTTTGATTCCCATAGGTAGATTTAGTAAACCCTACGTGGCTTTTAGAATCAAGTTTCTAGTGGCCAGAGTGGGAGAACCATCGTAATACGACACTTTGTTTCTAGTTCCTCTGCGTGTCCCCAGTGCCCAGCACAATGCCTGGTGTACGCGGGGTGCTCTGTGGTGTATGTTGAACAAAGAGTTGATCTTACCAGCTCCACGCAGCTTCTCCCCCGCTCTCCCCAAACACTTCCACTCTAGCCGTGTGGGTCTCCTTAGCAGCCACGAAGCTACCTGGTTTATTCTCACTACCCCATGTTTTTGCTCAATCTAGAATGATCCCCCTTCTCTCTCTCTCTCCCCTTCCCAAATGCACCCTTCCTATAAACCCTTGCTGGGGACTCCCCTCTTCCCAGGGTCTACACTGATGTTTGCCGTATTCTCTGTCCTCTTTCCTTAGAGGTACAGTCAGTGTGCAGCTCCCCCAGCCCAACTCCCGTAACCCCAGAGGTCTTGTCTCCTTGTTCTCACTGTGGCGACACAAAGCTGGAGGCTGTTGTGGAAGACACACCTGTCCTGGAGATTTCCTCTCAGCTCTTCCACCCATTAATTATTCAAACAGGAGTAAACCCTGCTCCTTTCTGTAGAATTCATTGCTCCTTTATTAAACAACAGGACTCAGGATTTAAGGTTTTACAGCTGCTTCCCTAATTGTGAGGTTTTTTTTTGGGGGGGGGTCATGTCTGTTATTGATTTTTATAATAGTTTTCATGGATGGGACAGGTGCTCTGTAATATTTGTCTAATTGTGATTGTGATCAATTAAAAATAAACTGATTTTCAATTTCAGGCAAGGTTTTGTCTGTTTAGAGAAGCAAGATCGTTTGGAGAAAAGAGGCCCTAGGTAAGCCTGCGGAGGAGGCAGGACGCCGGTGGCCCGAGTGGGGTGGCTGGGCGTTTAGCTCTGGGCCCGCTGTTCCCCAGCTCCCTCATTTATTTGCTTGTTTGCTTTACCTCTCTGGCTTCAGCCTCTTCATTGTAAAGCCAGTCGGTTGGAGGCAATAATTACTCTCATTTCAAGTTTCCATAAACAGCACAGTTTTCTAGTTTTTGGAAACTTGACTGTCCCAGATCTCATCTAAAATACATGCCTTTGAGACAGTAGAAGCCACACAGTCTGGAAGAGAGAACACTGTGGACATCTGGGAATACGCTTAGGGACATGGCAATGCTCAGCGCAGGGCCCTGGGGAAGCTGCCGAGTAACAGGAAATTCGAGGGAGCCACTGACAGGAGGGGGCGGAGGGGAAGGGACAGGAACAAAACCAGCAGCTGTTCTTCAGCAGTCACCGCTGCAACACTCCGTTCTGTACTGGCTGCTAGAAGGAAGGTGGCAAGAAACCTGAGAACGGGGAACTTAATTATCACTAAGGCTTCCAGGGACACCTCCTAGCTTCTCACAGTTTTCTTCCAGCATCCATTACACAGCTGAACACTTGGGGCCCTGGAGTTGCGTGCTTGACTTGAGTCTGACTGGAGATAATTAGGAAACCATTTTCCTAATCTTTTTTTACCTAAAAAACCTGCACTTGCTTACAGGTTGAATCAATAAGAGATGAAAACATAGAACTTTATCTATTTTGTTTTGTTTTGTTTTTTTCTTTGGAGACAGAGTCTCATTATGTCGCCCTTGGGTGCCCTACTGTGGCGCCACAGCTCACAGCAACCTCAAACTCTTGGGCTCAAGAGATTCTCTTGCCTCAGCCTCCCAAGTAGTTGGGACTACAGGCGCCTGCCACAGCCCCAGCTATTTTGTTGTTGTTGTAGTTGCTATTGTTGACTAGCTTGAGCAAGAGTGAGACCCTGTCTCTAAAAATAGAAAACTAGCAGGGTATTGTAGTGGGTACCAGTAGTCCCAGCTACTTGGGAGGATGAGTTAAGGAAGATCATTTGAGCCCTGGGGTTGGAGGTTGCTGTGAGCTATGATGACACCATAAGCACTCTACCCAGGGTGACAGAGTGAGACTCTGTCAAAAAAAAAAAAAAAAAAAAAGGAAGGAAGGAGGAAATAGAATTTGAAATGTAGATTGTGCTTGGTACTCTTTGTATTTTGTGTAACGTTTAAGCATTTCTCAATAAGGTCCCAATCCCTTTTTAACTCATTTATCAACACAAACCTTCACACATTCCTTCAGCAGACATTGTTCCCAGTATCTGGTATGTGTCAGGCACTCTTCCAAGTGCTGGGGAGTCCGACATGAAAACATCCTAGTAGTGACCTTGGAGGTTCTTGCAATCTAAAGAAATTGCCCGCAGAAGAGCAGATGATTACGATACATTATAAGTAATACCCTAGAGGTTTTTTATTTCCCAGCTCGGCCCCTCGTATGTTTCTTTCAGAGCACTTACCCAGTTTGCAGCGATTTTATTAGTGTAGCTACTTTGTTCTGTCTCTCAAATGAAAATATAAACTCTATGTGGTTAGAGGGTATAATCTCTGCCATGATTATCAATTAAAATCTGAAATTTAAAATTACAGGAGGCATGCATCTAGATTATAATTATAGAGGGCATATATTTAGATGATATTATATGTCATGTGCCTCTGAATAACAAATGTCTATGTTCTTTTTCTTGTAAGAAGTGTTCAGAATAAAAGCTTGGAATGGAGACACCTAAGGGAAGAGAGGAAGGCCATGATACAGACTGAGATTTTGCTATGAGCCTGACACCTGTTTCCCTGACCAGCTGCCTGGCTAAATGCATTTCGGGCAGTGGATCACACATTCTGAGAGAGGAAGGAAGTCTTGACAGTTCTTTGTCTTCCCCGGGGAAAGTCTTCACTGGCATCATGCTCATTCTTAGCAGGCATCCCCATTTTTCTGGAAGCCTCTCTGCCTCCTCCTGCTCTGCCTGGGGGTTGAAGGTGCTGAGTGTTAGTCTAACAATGCTCACCCTCTCCTGATGGAGCGATGCTAAGTCGGCCTGTGGTCATGGCTGTCGACAGGTGCATCCAGCCTAGAAAGCTACATGGCAAGGGCATGGCGGGTAGGACAAGTTGGATTGCCATCAAACAGCTTCACCAAATGTGACATTTAGTGCTCTGCTGCTTACCACCTCCACAGAACAGGAAAGAGCAGGGCTTCTTGCCCTCCCCATGTACAGACAGCTTGCGACTAAGGCAGCGTCACTGCCCAACAGGCGTGTAAGTCACTGCTGAGTCCAGAAGCCCAGGAACCCAGGGAGTAGGGAGAGCAGGCCAACCACTGACATGGGGGCCTGATGTTCCCACCTGACTCTGGGGCAAGTGGCAGACAGCAGGGCAGGGACGAAGGAGGGAGCGGGAAAATCATAGTGAGTCCAGAGATTCCAGGGAGGCTTGTGCAAAGCCCATGGCTCTGCTGGTCTTGGCAGTGGCACTCAAGCTCTTGGGGTTTGTGCCATCTGAGCAGGGGCTCTGCGATAGTCCCAGTGACTCCCGTTCCTCGTGGCAGAGGGGGGGATCTGGGAGGACACACCTCCATGCACCTGTATTTGCTGGAAAAAAAAACCAGACAAAATCTGCTTCAATTAGAAGTTTCCATGGCCCAGAAACTTCTAAATTAAAAAAATAAATCATCTTTGTCTTTTATAAAAGTTATGGACAAATTTGAAATCTGTGGCTAGTGATAGACATATACAGTAAGGTCAAAGGCAATGTTCAAATTCCAAGACCCCGAATATCAAGTGGAATTCTTTTAAAATGTTTCATGACTTTCTTTGCTCACATTTCCTCATAGTTGAGACTTAAACATTTGTTGAAAAATGTGGACACTTACTAATCTACAATGGAGCAAAACAGAGAGCCCAGAAACAGACCCACATGAATATAGTCAACTGGTCTTTGACAAAGAAGCAAAGATAATTCAATGGAGAAAAGACAGCCTTTTCAATGGTACTGGACCAACTGGGCATGCATGTGCAAAAACATTAATCCAGATACAAACCTTACACCTTTCCCCCAAATTAATTATGTATTATAGACCTGAATGTAAAACGTGAAACTATACAACTAAAAAATAACACGGGAGAAAAATCCAGGTAAATTTGCACATGGTGGTGACTTTTTAGATACATCAGCAAAAGCACAGTCCTTTACAATGGACGCTTCATATCTCATCTGACAGTATTCATGAAGCAACTTACTGGATGAGACCTCAGACAGCCCTGCTGCAGAGAAGCCAAACACCTTCTGGGCATAGATACAGCCAGAGCACGGTGTCTGCCTCAATTCTCCACTCCAAATCTGACTGGTGGTACTTTTGTTTGGTGATAGCTAAATTATATCCATAATGTTAGTTGCAAGAGTCTGGAAAGGATATTAGCTTTCAAGCCTGTGCACATTAGAAAGACTTGAAATGGATGCTGAAGGCTACTCCTCCATAACCTCCACAACCTCCACAACATCCACTTAGGTAGCCAGAGTTAAAGTGTTCTTTGGTTGTCCAAAAACAAAGTAAAAATAGTGAATAGTTTTACACTTAATTTAAATACATAGATTAACATTGTAAGGGCAACCTTTAAAAGAAGCAAAATGTATATCTTCTATAAATACAGTTGAAAAACCAAAAAAAAAAAATTACTCCTAAAATGTTTAGAAAGGAGAAATAAAAGTACAGTGAAAGCAATAAAATGGAAAGGTGGAATGAAATAGTAGAAAAAAAATTTCATTCATTTACTCTAAATATAAAAAAGCTAGTTTCATGTGTAAAAGTCAGAGTGTGTCATATTGGATTTACATTTTTAAAAAGCAAAACATGTCTTTTGTTTCCACTAAAATAAATCCAAACTGTGGGTTTGTAGGAAGATTGAATGCAAAAGGGTAAGCCTATTGCCAGGAAAATGGATGAGAAATTGTGGTATAATCAAGTAATACAACATATTATACAGTACTTAAAATAATGAAGCATACAGACAACAGTATGAGTAACTCCACAACATAAAATGAAGTCAAAAAAGTAAGTCCCCAAAGAAAACATATATAATATATATTTTTATGAATCTAAAATCATTGTTTAGACATATGAATGTATGAGGTAAATCTAAGAGCAAAACAAACAAGCCAAAGAAATGATAAGTACTGGGTGGCACCTGTGGCTCAGCGGGCAGGGCACCAACCCCATATGCCAAGGGTGGTGGGTTCGAACCTGGCCCTGGCCAAACTGCAACAAAAAAAAAGAAAGAAAGAAAGAAAGAAATGATATCTAAACTTACTAAATGCAGAAGACAAATATATTCTTCATACAATAACTAAGAAAATACCATGAAGGCTATGTTAAACAGTTTGATGAAAATATTTCAGAAAGTATATGAAACCAGCACCTTCTACCCCTTGATTGCACTAATGTACACAGCTACGATTTAATAAAAAAGAAAAAAAAGAAAAAAAAAGGAAGAACTGATAAGTACAAAATCCCTCTAAAGGTGAATCAGGAGCTCGAAATACAGAAGGAGTTCGCGTGTAAATTGCTGGCAGTGTTGTTTGTACTGGATAGTTGGTTCAAGGGAGGTTATAATATAAATGTATAAATGTACAAACAAATAAGTGATATACAGTAGGATCATGCATTGATTCATAAATATGATACATCATACATCAATTTGATTAATCCAATTCTGTGCTGCTGAGATTCATTAAAAAAAACTGGTAAAGGTATACAGATAAAATTTAATGACACCTGGTGTAATATCATAAAATTCATGGCCTCCTTCATAGCAAAGGAATTAGTAGACAGTATAATAAAATGTTTAGATTCACCAGGAAATTTGAATAACTCTTAACCTTTAAATTGAAAGAATTATAAAGAGAGATTAATAAGTTTACTCTCACAGTTGGAGATTTACAAGTTTGATGTAATGAAGATATGTAGAACTCTGTAATCAACAAGTTTAGACTGCTTTTTCTATTAAAATACACGTTGAATATTTATAAAGGCTTAACACATACTAGGCCCTAATGCAAGTTTCATTCAGTGCCAAAATATTTGTGTGAAGAAATCAAGTTATCTAAACCTTATGTAATTAGGTTAAAAAATTAGGGGAAAATCCCAAGGAGTTTACTGTAAAAAAGCCTAAATGTGGAATTTTAATGAAAAACACTTCATAATAATTAATTTGTCTAGGCTATGGTTTGAATGTTTGTCCTTTCCAAAACTGATGTGGAAATTTGGTTGTCATTGTGGTGGTGATGGGAAGTGGAGCCTTTGTGTGGTGATGCTGCTGGCAGGGCCCTGCCCTTATGGGTGAAATTAATGTTGTTATAATAGTGAATTTAGCAGACTTGTCTGCTTCTTTGCCCTTCTGACATGTAATGATGCAGCAACAAGGCTCTTACCAGATACTAGTGCCTTGACTTTGACTTTCCAGCCTTCAGAACTATGAGAAAATAAATTTCTTTTCCTTATAAATTGCCCAGATAAGGATATGATCTTATATCTAGAAAACCCTAATGATTCTTATCAAAAGATTCCTGGAACTGATAAATAAATTCAGCAAAGTCTTGGTTTACAAAACAATATACACAAATCAATAGCATTCCTATACACCAGTAACAGTCAAAGGTGAGTAACTATGAGGTAAGAGGCAATCAAAGCCTCAATAAAATTCACAATAGCCACAACACACACATACACAATACTTAGGAATGTATTTAACTAAGCAGGTGAAATATTTCTACAAAGTTAACTATGAAACACTGAAGAAAAAAATTGCAGGTGATAAAACAAATGGAAAACGATATCATGCTCGTGAATTGGTAGAACTAACATTGTTAAAATATCCATAGTACCCAAAGTGATTTATGGATTTAATGCAATCCCCATCAAAATACCAATGTTACATTGCACAGACATAGAAAAAGTAATTCTACACTTCATTTGCAACCAGAAAGGAGCCTGAATAGCCAAAGTAACCTTAAACTAAAGGAACCACTCTATAGGCATCACATCACCAGACTTCAAACTATACTAAAGGATATAGTAACCCAAACAGCATGGCATTGGCACAAAAATAGAGACACAGACCAGTGAAACAGAAAAAAGAACTCAAATATAAAACTATCCACATATGACTGGATGTGGAGAAAGGAGAACACTTCTACACTGTTGGTGGGAATGTAAACTAGTCCATTCCTTTTGGAAAGATATTTGGAGAATACTTAAAGATCTAAAAATAGATCTGCCATTTGATCCTATAATTCCTTCATTGGGTATATATCCTGAAGACCAAAAATCACATCATAAATAAAGATATTTGTACCAGAATGTTTATTGCAGCCCAATTCATAATTGCTAAGTCATGGAAGAAGCCCAAATGCCCATCGACCCACGAATGGATTAATAAATTGTGGTACATGTATACCATGGAATACTATGCAGCCTTAAAGAA
>CAUYON010055202.1:0-14675 GCA_963573935.1 Arctocebus calabarensis
CGTTGTGGCGGGCACCTGTGGTCCCAGCTTCTTGGGAGGCGGAGGCAAGAGACTCGCTTGAGCCCAGGAATTGGAGGTTGCTGTGAGCCATGATGCCATAGTACTCTATCCAGGGTGACAACTTGAGGCTCTATCTCAAAAAAATAAATAAATAAATAAATAAAATTAAATTAAATTAAATTAAATTAAAAAAAAAAAAAGTTTCCCCAGTACCAAAGAAGTTTTCAAATTGGAGGCAAGATATATGTAACTTTTTCTCTTTTCAAAGTACTGTTTGAAGTAACTAATTAGGTGTCAAATGGGGAAACAATCACATAGGTTCTTAGAATCCTAACTATCTGGCTGAATCTAAAGGATTTCCTGGGCACTTTTTCAGAACAAATGCTGCTGCTCTTTCTGGCTGTCCTAAAACACAGATTAGGTTTCTTTCCTTTTTTCCCTGATCACCACTGACTCTTCAATGGAAACAAAAGTAGGGGAAAGTAAGTTAATGTCCACGAAGTGTCTCATAAAATACTGGGCTGGAGAAATATGCATGGACCTTCTCCTGGACAGAAGATGCCTTTGCCTGGCACGTGGGGACTGAGTCCCAGAGGAACCCAGCCCCCCACCATCCATCCTGTGAGCCAGTGCTCAGCCCAGGCATGAGACTGCAGCCATGCTGGCTTTCTGCAGACACATAGTAAAGTAATGCCCTGATGTCCCACTTGTAGAGAAATTCTAATTCTCTAATTCTCCCCTAATTCTAGTATCCTGTGAAGGAAAAGATGGACGTGCAGAGATGTTTATCTCTGGTTATATAAATTACCCATGTACTGACATTTTCCAAAATGAAGACAAATCTGATCCTGTCTCTCAGTGCTATGGAGCTCTACATTTGTGCTCTAAATGTACATGTTTAAAAATATAATTATCTAAGGATGGCCAGAAATGGAAATTTTTATGATATATCCTAGAACATGTTATCTAACAAAGAAAAACACATGCATCTTATACATATGCTGTGTGGCATACGGGATTTTTATTTCATGAATGATTTTTGCTTTTAAAATATAAAATATTGAAATTCATTGTCTATTATCATTTTAATAGAATATTTTAGAGATAGCAGTATCTACATATAACACTGTCATGAATGTGTTCTTCTAAAATTAACCATGAAAAGAGCACAAATCGAGTACATTTACATCCCCAGCTACTGTTTACACTGCATGTAGTACCAGACTCCAAGCTTCTCTCCTGAGGAGCCATATATTTTGACAGAATTTCTTTTATCCTGTACACTTTCCTCCACTTCTAATGTGCATATGCTGAAAATGTAGACAAGAGAAGAAAATGGCAAGCTGTTGCTACTCCATACCCTACAGATTTAAAACAAAAAAGAAAGGCTTTAACATAGATTGTAATTATGTAAAATGGTATGATTTTACTTTGATAACCTAAAATAAAAATTAGAAAGATTGAAAGTGAAGAAAGTCTTCATTATGATAATTTTCAAAGTGTGGGTTCATATTATCAAGTTTGTAACTTTAAAACAGTATGCTGTTTGTTCGTAAGTCTCTGGTGCAGAAAAGACTGACCCTTAATTTCCTAGAAATGTCATCGTGACCATGCAGACTACCCGGGGACGGCCCACTTCTGGTCTGCATTGTTGTCACTTGCTTATCTTCCTGTAAAGTTAAAGATGTGGCTTCAGTATTCTCAAGTCCTTCAACCCATAATTGATTCTGTGCAATGAGACCATTTTTTGTGTTTTGCAAGACAGCACAGTTAGTTAGCAGTTTGTTCCTAACTGAGCTTAATGGAAAATCACTTATTGAGCTGTGAAAAATACAGACTCTAAACAGAAACTCTAATGATGTGGATTTAGTAAAGTTTGGAATAGAGCATGGGAATCTATACTTTAAATGCATCCCTGGGCTATCAAAAGGAAAACATCAAGAGTTGGTGAGGGTGTGGAGCCACTGGAACTCTCAAACACTTCTAAACTCTCAAACTCTTAACAAATTTATTCTTATATCTACCAAAGATGAACATCTGTATGCCTAACCTTGGATTCCACTCGTAACTATATACCCACTAGAAATTTATCCATATCCTCACCAAAGATGCCCACAATATTCATAGGAGCACCATTCAAATAGCCAAAGAATGGAAAGCTCTCAAATAGGTTCATCAGTAGTAAAATGGGCAAGTAGAGTACATTCATTCTTTTGGATACTATCCAGCAAGGCTGGCTTCGTGTGCACATGGCTGTGAGTTGCAGAGGGCCCCGCACCGCAAGGACCCCATTCATGGTTTAATGCTGTGCTGTCACCATCTAGTAATGCTTAATTGTTAAGCAATGGGATCTGCATTTTCATTCTGCCAGGGCCCCTGCGAGTGGGTGCTGGACTTACCCTGTAAAGTGAATCCACTCAATGTTGCGTGAGAAAAGTCAAACGCAAAATAATATATAGTGTATTGTTTCAAAAAGAAGGAAAAACTAATCTTTATTGTTGGAAATCAGGATAGTGGTTGACTTTGAGGTGAGAGGGGATAGTGATAGGAATTTCCCAAAGAAACATTTTGGGAAGGGAGGGCTTGTAATATTTTACTTCTTGATATGGTTACTAGTTATATAAGTGGGTTTCCATTTTGAGATTTTATTAATAGAACATTTATGATCTGTAAATATTTCTATATATTTGAGGCCTGACAATTAAGTTTGTAAATTTGTCAGTGTGTGCTTGCATTAGCAACACTGTACAAACAGCTCAGTAAGATTTCCTAGCCTTGGTATTTCGGAGTTGCACAGTTGTGTTCATGTCGATGTGTGGCAGTTTTGCTGAGTGGCATTCATTATTGTTGTTGCATGTTTTTGTGTGCTGTTGCAACACTCATTGTAAGACCTCAACCTCGTATGTTATACTTCATTGGCGCAATACCTTTGAAAAATTCTACTGTGTTGATATCAACATGAAACTGGACTGGCGCCACTGGTCTGATCTAGTAAGGAAATAAGTCTCATTCTGATTCGAAAGTTTGGTCTTCCCAGACATTGAGCCTTTTGTTTCTCCATGTGCTCCATCTGTGTTAAGAATCCACGCCTCTTAGTCACTAAAATCAGGCAGGAGAGAGAACATGGCTGACCCAACCTTGTCAGCACTTCTAGAACGCCTCAAAGTTCATGCCCTTGCTTTGGCTCAGCTGTCTCACATCTCTTTTGTATGAAATGGAAGTCTTTGCCTTCTCTCAGCGGGAGCCACTCCTGCATATGTGGGAGTACATAACTAGCTATGCAGACAGGGGGGGGGGGGCAAATTCCATGGACGTTAAAAGGCCTTTCCACCTTTTAGCCATTCCTAGCAAGCTGGCAGGTACTTCCAATTCTGTCCCCAGTCACATTCAATTAAAGCTCTTATTCAAATACAAATATTTCTTCTTAGTCTTTATCAGCCCTTAATCCTGCTTCTTTCTGGTCCATAAGGAAGACCCAAATGGTAGATTTCTGAGAGGTATTTCTCTGGAGGGGTCATGGGGGACAATGATGAGGCTGTTAAGGTCAGGACAGTCTGCCAGGGGCAGGGGGGCAACTTCACAGCAGAAGGCACTCTCCTCACTCAGGAGCGTTGAGGTGGGTGGCTGAGGGCCAGAGCAGGGCTGTCTCACAGTTTCCTTCTCTGGAGTCACACTGTGCACACCTGAGTCCGAAATGAAGGTTCAGAAATCTAAATGACTTAAAAAAGAATCTCTATGCAAGTGGGAAGATTGGGGATGCTTTACAGGCTCTGGCATTCACCTGTGTGCATCCCTTGTTCTCACTCAGTGGAACTCACGTTTGATCTGAGGCAGATCCTAAGGGGTTCCTTTCTGTTCCTCGGGAGTCTCACCACCTTTGTACTTTGTGCGTCCTGTTCTTTCTCATGACTGTATTTGTTTCATGCTAATGTAGTTTCCAGACAGTTCACAGTATAATTCATACCTCTTGATGTCTAATTCCAGATTTAAAATGTTCCAAATGTGAAGAGAGGAAGAGAATTTCTGGGTGTAGGAGAGATAGTTTCTACCAAGAAGGGTCCACCATGGCCTGTCTGGGAAAAAATCCAGAGGCGGGCCCCAAGGATGGATCTGCTGCCTTGAGGGAATGGATGAACACTGAATGCACTGGTGTGGGGTGTGGGCTTTGGGTTTTGGGGGATAGGTGCAAAATTCATTGAGAACTTGCTTTTCCTCATTATGGATTTTCAGCTGATTCATTTTATCGATCACCCTTTCCAAGCTCGCTGGTTTATCACCAGTGCATTTCCTGCCCAATAACCAACAGCATGTGGGCTCACATACAGGTTTGTTTGGTTTTTTTTTAAAGCAATTACTGTATCTCTTGTAATCATCCGTTCCTAATTTGACTACAGATTGTGACGGCTTTGTGTTAACCCTCAGGAGAAAAGCTCTATTTGAGACACTAAGAGTTGAAAAATGTAGGCAGGGCATCTTCTCTCTCAGGATTTGGCAGTCTAGGAGGGGAGCATGAGAGTTTGGGCCCCAGGAAGCGGGTCCCAAGGCAGAGGGCTCTAGTGATATTACTTCATTACAGTGCTTAGCCCAGGACATGGGACAGAGGGACAGGGGAACAGCACAGGGAAAGTGAGGACACCCTTTAAAACTGCCCACTGCTAAGGGTGACGGATGGAAGGGATGGTGGATTAAATAAACATCTGGGTAGCAGGAAATGCCCTGTGGCGGTGTGACCTCAAGAGCCAGCCCAGGAGGCAAGTGCTGGGACTGCCATGCCAAGCTTGCCCAATCCCAGGCAGAGCACAGAGGACCCAGGTGGAGGGAGAGATGTGTCTGACTTGGGCGTGAAGACCAAGTTGACAGATTTGCTTTTTGGTGCAATGGACTTATTTCCTCAGTCATTGAAATGTTTGAATATGTAACAATGAGGTTATCTATTCTATATGGTTTTGCAAAAAAATTCTATATTTTTTCTATGGAAAAAAATCTATATTGTTTTGCAAAAATTAAATGGGGTAATTATGAAAGTGCCCAGCTTGGGCTTTGTGTGTAGAAGATAGTCAGCGAATGCTGGGGAAACAGGAGAAATACAAAGTGGTATAAATGTCCAGCATAGTCCCTAGAGGGCTTGGATTCTTAGTTTCTCACAGCACAGGTGGTCAAGTATGGAAGTGGGTTATCAGATAACTCAGTAAGCTAGCGAACTGCATACACCTCACCCTCTGTCTTCTCAAGGTGGCCCCAGGAGATGACTCCTGCCCACGTGCCGCAGAAAAGGGCCCCGCTCAGGTGGCGCCCTCGACCCTGCTGTGCAGTGACTCAGGCTGCACCCCTGCATCACTGCATCACATCGTACATTTCTCTGTCTACTTTCTCTCTCTCTCCTCACTAGAGTGTAGGCCAGCTGGCAAAAATCTGTGTTCAGTTAGTAATCATTGAAATGTTTGCATATATAACAATGAAGTTATCTATTCTGTAGGTTTTTGTGAAAATTATATGAGATAATTATGAAAGTGCCCTGCATGGGCTATGCATATAGAAGACAGTCAGTGAATGCTGGGGTCCTCCATTCCAGGCCCACAGGGCACCCCACATGGAAACATGCACTGGAGTTTTACGTACAGATATGATGAGTATTCTGCACATAGACTACACCAGCCGAGACACACGCAAACAACCTGTGATGTGATTTCCTAACCATATTCACGGGAGGAAAAAATAGACCCACACTTTAAATAGACACACACATTTGGTGATAACCACTAAATGCCCCCAGATGTGCATATTTTTGTCCTGCAATGAGTGTACAGAGAGCTTTGTGCTGCAAACTATGAGGAAAAGGCTCTGGCCAGTCTAGTCTTCGTGGCCACAAAACAGTCCTTAGAAATTATCCCATCTTTCTTTGTAGAGTCTGAGATTGCACAACTTAGCACTTTTTATTATCCTTTTAAGAATATACTTAACATCGTAGTTTGAAATGACCATGGAATAGCTTATAAAAACCACTACCCTCGGTTGTGTGAGCACACATGTGGCTTTGGGGGGCTGATGTAGCAGTAGCCCAGTTTCCTCTCTGAAGGACCTTTCTGACCCTTGGTTGTAACTGTGGGCACATGTGTGGCTTTACAGGTGGAGCTGAGGTAGCAGAAGCATAGTTTCCTCTCTGAAGGACCTTTCTGAATAGACCTACTGGTAGGGTTTTCGCTTTGAACTTGTTTAATGACTGCACCAAAAGTTCCGTGTATTTGTTTTTTTTCTGTCAGAGATGTTTGGGGCCATCTCACCACACCTGAGATGATTATACCTCTAATGATATAAAATAATTATCATTCTGTGATAATGTGTATTTTCTAAGAAAGAAATGATTAAAATATTTTTCAGGAAAATCCATGGCTTATTGAAAACCCAAGAAATTTTTTACAACTTATAAATTGTAACAATATGTCTATCTCATTCTCTCTCTCCTTTTCCTTCTCTGTCTCCCGCCACTGCCTTCTAACTCACAGGAGTGGGTGATCACTCTAAATCCATCTCCCAAGAAAAACTCTCTTTGGCATTCTTCCCCTCATCTCTCATTAAGGGAAAAGGAGTGTTCCATGATTCCCATCTTGAGTTCCCAAAGTTCTCCAGTTACCTCCAGAAACACCCTTTACCATGAGACCTACCATTCATGCTCATTGTGAGAATTAAAGAACACGGAGTTCGTGAAAACACTTAGCACTGTCCCTGGCACCTAGTATACTATCAATAATTAATAGTCATTAATTAATAATGAATCATATCTTTCTTACTGCCTTTCCTTCATAGGCCAGCAGGATTTTCAAGTAGCTCTACTAATATCTTTTTTCTGTAATTAAAATAAAATATTGATAGCCCTCTGAGCATGAAACATTTAAAATACCCTTTTTTGGTCGAGAAGTAAATAAATCTCGCTAAACTTATACTGTTGGCAATACTGACTCATGCCAACAAAAGGAAACAGTGGCATAAATAATTCTAAAAAGAAGAGCATGAGGTAATGATGTTCAGTGTGTTTGATTTGGAAATGTGGGAGATGGTATAATGCAAGATTTATTTGCATATTTACATGTGGCCTAATACAGAATTAGTTCACATATCTGACTGCATATAAAGTTAAAGGATATTCAAACACAATCATCTCCTTTTCTTTGTGGCCCAGAACACTTGAAACCTGTATCATTAATTTGGCAATAAATCACGTACTGAGCAGTGGGGACTTCTGACTGTCATTTGCCTTCCACCACTTGTCTTCCCATTCCAGCTGCAGACACTCTGGACACGGGCTAATATCTTAACTTTAGAAAACATTTTGTTCCCCCTAAACCTAGTATATACCAATATGGCTGGTTGGTATTTTATTTTGTTTGTATATAATAAATGTTCAATATCTGTTTATTGATTAACTAATAAAGGAAGGAATGGAATAAAATGGGCTGAAATCTTCTGAAATCAGCCCAGAACCTGAATCTCCCCATGTGTACAGGGTTTGTCCTGCATGTGAGCCATCCTTAACATCTCCCATACACAGAAGTTTGTGGATCTCCGCAGTATACAGAACTGTGGTCTGCCCTGGGAGGAAGGCAGTGATTAAGTTGGCAGAGAAACAGAAGAGGGAAGGCATCTGGGGAGCCCTTCCAAAGGCAGGATCCCCGGGGCATGGAGACACAACGATGGTGCCGGCATGTCTTGAGTATAAGAAATGCAAGTCTCTTGACAGAAAAGGAAGTGGGTGTTAAAGCATGGAGACAGTGACTTCTAGGTGGTACATCTAGTTTTAAGGATGTTTAAGTTAAAATAGAAACAATTATATTGAAGATTGCAATCATCATAAGGTTAATTTCTTCTTGGGCTTTATCTTCATGAATACATATAACACAGTGCTCTTAAAAACCTGGCTGTGTCTTGGCCACCTCCTTATTTGTTAATGTTTGCTTTCATAGCATATTCTACTTAAGAAAAATATGAAAAATATGTGGTTCAGTCCCAGTGAACTTCACATTACTATTTATAGACTACTTACTATGCCATTGGTAAGACATGTGAATGCTAGACAGTAAAACTCAAAACAAATGTAATTGCAATTATATTGCACTATAAAATACAGCCCATCAGCCTTTACAGTCTAAATCAGTATAAGCTGGTGCCTGCTACAAAGGCCTAATCCTGCCAAGTGCTTTTGATGACAGCAAGACGTAGGCTATATACATCCAAATATTCTTTTCTTCCTTGTAATTGGACTTCTCTGATGCATAATTTATACTCTACTTTGATTTTATATTTCTTAGCATTCTCAAAAAGTCTGCTCAGTGATGACATGTTACATATAATTGACAAACCTAAAGATTGTACTTTTCTACAAACGCCCTGCACTCCAAGGACAAATTAAGAGCGATGTACTCATTTTCAATTGTAGCAATCATCTCTTAATTTGAGATTTTGCCCGTTATGATCGTGTATGCCTTAAGTAAAACAATAATAAACAGGCACCTACTTATGCAAGGCAGGGAGAACTTGTGAACAAGGATGGAATAATCTTAATGGTGGGAATGACCTTAGAAATTTTGTAATTCATTTCAATTATTTTATAAGTGAGAAACTGAAAATAAGGGATTGTCCACAAAATCACTAGGAGGTTAAAGATTAACTGAGATTAATTTTCTTGGCTTTAACTTTTGTCTGTCATTACAATGCCAGACAGCTTTTTACTCTGGCAAGCATTTATGTATGTAATTAATCTAAACAAACATCATCATTACCATCATTTTCTCTTATTCCCACCATTATCTTTTCTTGTCTTCAAACACCCACTTTTCCATAACTTTGTTCTAGACCAGCAAACTTTGTTCTAGGTCAGCAAACTGTAGCCCTCCCACCAAACGTAGCCAAGTGCCCCTTATTGTACAGCCCATGAATAGCTCAGGGTATATTTTAAATTTTTAAAAAGTTGTAAAAAATATTTTGAATGAATAATATTCTATGATGCATGAACATTATTTGAAATTTAACCTTCAGGGCCTATAAATTAAATTTCATCAGAATATTACCAGTTTGGTTAGTTGTAACAGAGACTGTGCAGTCCCCACACTGTCAAGAGTTTACTGGATAGCTTGCTCTAGGTGTTTTACAGAAAAAAAAAGAAAATATTACAATAAGAATAAAGATAGATTTTTTAAGAGTTTCCAGTCTCAGTTTGCAAGATGGAGAATTGCCCTATAATATAGAACAGATACAAATACCATAAAGAATAATGACTAGTAGGTGGTGCCTGTGGTTCAACGCATAGGGTGCCAGCCTCATATACCACGGGTAGTGGGTTCAAGCCCAGCCCCAGCCAAAACTGCAAAAAAAAAAAAAAATGGCAAATAGAAACATGCATGCCTTGTACAGATGATAAAATAAAGGATAACTCAGAGCCAGGATCAAGGCCTTCACATGGGCCCCAGTACTGATTATACACCAGTCCCCATTTGGAAGGGAAGTCTGTTTAAGCATGGATGCCACTCCAGGGTTAGTAAGCCTTCCTCATCACTGTCCTTCCCTCAGCTGCAGCCAGCCCGGGGGGAATGCAGAGGCCTTTCCCGCACTGTGAGCTATTCCAAAGGTGAAGTTGCCACCACCTCCACCTGTCCTCTCCCCACTCCCTGCACCCAGGCGTGACCGTCCCGTAGATGGTGTTCAAGCACACCTCATTTACTGTGCTTCACTTTACTGCACTGCACAGACACTGTGCTTTTACAAACTGAAGGTTTGCAGCAGCCTTGCGTCTTTCAGAGCCTGTGCTCACCACTGCCTCCCAATCACATTCATTGTTATTACATCTGTTAATATGATCTGTGGTCAGTAATCGATTTCTTTTTTTCAATTCCATGCTCCGGGACTTTACATTTTATCATTCAAAAATATATTGCAGTTTTCTTTTTCTAAACACAGTGCTTCTTTTTGATCTTTAAATAGTAACTAATGTAAGGTTAAACCATGGAGGATATTTTTTTTAAAGAATGAAAAATGTTCTGATAATTATGAGGGTGATCAGTGATCCTTGATGCTACTACTATAATTGTTTGGTACAAACAGCACCCCGATAAAAGCAGTTACCGATAAACCTGTTGTGTGTTCTGACTGTTCCACAGACCGACTGTCTCTCCATCCCTCCCCCTGTCCTTGGCCCCCTCTATTCCCTGAGACACAACAATATTGAAATTAGGCCAATTAAAACCTAGAAATGATCAAACTCAGTGTGGAAGGCATGTTGAGAGTAGAGATAGACTAAAATCTAGGCCTCTTGTGCCAAACAACCAACTTGTACAGATTTTTTAAAGGAAAAAATCTTAAAAGAAATTAAACATGCTACTCCAGTGAACACACAAATGAGAAGAAAGTAAAACAGGCTTACTGAGAAAATGAGGAAGTTTGAGTGATCTGGATAGAATGAAAGCGCCACACCAGTTCCTTAAAGCAAAGCTTAATCCAGAACCAGGATATAATTCCCTTCAATTTTATAAGGCTGAGAGAGGTGAAGAAGCTGCAGAAGAAAAGTTTGAAGCTAGCTGAGCCTGGGTCACGGGATTTAAGGAAAGAAGCCACCTTGGTAATATAAACCTGCAAGGTCAAGCTGTGAGTGCTAATGTACAAGCTACAGTATAGGATGGAGGATAAGGTTAAAAGAGTTAGGATAGGAGGCTGGGTGCAGTGCTTGTAATCCTCGCACTCTGGAAGGCTGAGGCAGATGGATTGCCTGAGCTCAGGAGTTCGAGACCAACCTGAGCCAGAGTGAGAGACCCCATCTCTAAAAAAGTAGCCAGGCATTGTGGTGGGCACCTGCAGTCCCAGCTACTTAGGAAGCTAAGGGAAGAGGCTCACTTGAGCCCAGGAGTTTGAGGTTGCTGTGAACAATGACACCACAGCACTCTACCAAGTGTGACAAAGTGAGACTCTGTCTCATAAAAAAAAGGGGGTGGGGGTTAAAAGAGTTAAGATGCTAAGGACAGAATTATCTAGGCAAAAGCCAAGAAGAACAGCTGGCCCAGAGTGCTAAAAATAGTACTCGATAGACACATATACTATCTCAGACCTAAGTCATATATTAGTAAAAAGATTATGGGAAAATAGAAGAGTAATTGAAAGAAAAACTTGTTCTCTTTGAAGCTTGCCATGGTACTGTGTCTTCTTATGCCTGAGGACAGAATTATCTGGGCAAAAGCCAAGAATAACAGCTGGCCCAGAGTGCTAAAAATAGTACTCGATAGACACATATACTATCTCAGACCTAAGTCATATGTTAGTAAAAAGATTATGGGAAAATAGAAGAGTAATTGAAAGAAAAACTTGTTCTCTTTGAAGCTTGCCATGGTACTGTGTCTTCTTATGCCTGAGATTGCAATAAAAGTCTGAGAGGAACATTGGGAGGGGTTGCTGGTCTCTCCATGAAGAGGACTTGCTGATGTTGGCTCCTTGGGTACCTCAGTTCAATGCAAATTGACTGAGTTGGTGCTATTAATTTGCGTTGAGTTGCACTGACACTACAGCAAGTGATTCAGAAGATCTACCTAAGATCAGTGATGAAGTTGTCTTAATTACTAAGCAATGGATTTTCTGTATAGATGAAATGACTTTCTATTCAAAGACAATACGATCTGGTAGGGGTGTCTAACCTTTTTTGTTTTCTGCCATACATTGGTAGAATAAGAATTGTTTGGGGTCATACGTTAAATACGCCAACAACTAATGAAAGCTGATGATCAAAAAAAAAAAATACAAGTTTTGTGCATACTTTTTGCAACTTCCAACACCATGATAAGTAAAACAGTCCTCAAATAATCTATGTGTGACCCACAAGTTGCAGGTTAGACACCTCTGATAGGACTTTGTTTTTTTGTTTGTTTGTTTTTGAGACAGTCTCAACCTGTCCCCCTGGTTAGAGTGCTCTGGTGTCACAGCTCACGGCAACCTCAAACTCTTGGGCTAAAGTGACTCTCTTGCCTTGGCCTTCCAAGTAGCTGGGACTACAGGCTCTGCCACAATGCCTGGAAATTTTGTTGTTGTTGTTGTTGTTGCAGTTGTCATTGTTTTAGCTGGCCCAGGTAGAATTTAAACCTACCAGCCTTGGTGTATGTGGCCAGTGCCCTACTCACTGAGCTACAGGTGCCACCTGATAGGACTTTCATAGAGAAGTCAGTGCCTGACTTTAAAGCTTCAAGGACAAGATGACTCTCTAGTTGGGATAGTATAGCTTGTGACTTTTAAATTAAAGCCAGTGCTCATTTGCCATTCTCTAAACCAACGGTTCTCAACCTATGGGTCGCAACCCCTTTGGGAGTCGAACAACCCTTTCACAGGGGTCGTCTAAATATATCCTGCATGTCAGATATTTCCATTAAAATTCATAACAATAGCAAAATTATGGTTATGAAGTAGCAACGAATATAATTTTATGGTTAAAAGTCACCACAACATGAGGACCTATATTAAAGGGTCATGGCATTAAGAAGGTTGAGAACCACTGCTCTAAACCTAGGACTCCTAAGAATTATGCTAAAATGATTCTTCCCATGTTGTATAAATGAAACAACAAAGCCTGGGTGATAACGCATCTGCTTAAGACATGATTTACTGAATATTTTAAGCCCACTGTTGAAACCTAGTGTTCAGATAAAAAGATCTCTGAAAATATTACTTCTCACTACACAATGCACCTAATAACTCAAGATCTATTGATGAAGATGTTCAAGGAGATGAATATTGTTTTCATGCCTGCTAACACACATCTATTCTACAGCCCAGGGATCAAGGAGTAATTTTAAAGTCTAAGTCTTGTTATGTATGAAATACATCTTATAAGACTATAGCTGCCATAGGTAGTGGTTGCTCTGAGGGATCTGGACAAAATAAATTAAAAGCCTTTGGAAAAGATTCACCATTCTAGATACAATTAAGAACATTCGTGATTCATGGGAGATGGTCAAAATATCAACATTAATGGGATTTAGAAGTTGATTTCAACTCTTATGGATGACTGTAGGGGTTCAAGATGTCAGGGGAAAAAATAGCTCCACATGTGGTAGAAATGATAAGATAAGTAGAATTAGAAGTGGAGCCTGAAGACCTGACTGAACTGGTGCAGTCTCGTGGAAAAATGTGAAAGGATGAGGAGTTACATCTAATAGATGAGCAAAGAAAGTGTTTTTTTTTATGATGGAATCTACGTCCATATAGATGCTGTGAACATAGTTGCAATGAAAATAAAGGATTCAGAATATTACATAAACTTAGTTGATAAAGCCATGGCTTTGAGGAGTTTTAAAAGGATTGACTCCAATTTTGAGAGAAATTTTACTGTTTAAGTGGTTTTTTTATTAAATCATAGCTGTGTACATTAATGCAATAATGGGATACTGGTTTTATATACAATTTGAAATATTGTCATCAAACTAGTTACCATAGCCTTCACAGCATTTTCTTAGTTATTGTATTAAGAAATTGATATTCTACACTTACTAAATGTCACATGTACCCTTGTAACATGCACCATAGGTGTGGCCCCACCAATTACCCTTCCTCTACACATCCTCCCCCCTCCTCTCCTCTTTTTCTCCTCTTTCCCCTTCTTCTTGGACTATAATTGGGTTATACCTTTCATATGAAAACTATAAATTGGTTTCATAGTAAGACTGAGTACATTGAATACTTTTTCTTCAATTCTTGAGATACATTGTAAGAAAAATCTGTTCTAGTTTCATCCATGTAAACATGAAAGAGGTGAAGTCTCCATCTTTCTTTAAGGCTGCAGAATATTCCACGGTGTATATATATCACAACTTATTAATCCATTCATGGAGTCGTTGGGCACTTGGGCTTCTTCCATGACTTAGCAATTATGAATTGGGCTGCAATAAACATTCTGGTACAAATATCATTGTTATAATGTGATATTCGGTCTTCTGCATATGTACCTAGTAGAGGAATTGTAGGATTGAATGGCAGGTCTATTTATAGATCCTGAAGTGTTCTCCAAACATCTTTCCAAAAGGAAGGTATTAGTTTGCATTCCTACCAGCAGTGCAGAAGTGTTCTCTTTTCTCCACATCCACACCAACATCTCTGGTTTGGGGATTTTGTGATATGGGCTAATCTTACTGGAGTTAGATGATATCTCAAAGTAGTTTTGATTTGCATCTTTCTGATGATTAAGGATATTGAGCATTTTTTCATGTGTCTGTAGGCCGTGCGCCTGTCTTCTTCATAGATGTTTCTCTTCAAGTCCCTTGCCCACCTTGAGATGGGATCACTTGTTCTTTTCTTGCTAATATGTTTGAGTTATCTGTGGATTCCAGTTATTAAACCTTTGTGAGGGAACTAACTTGCAAATGTCCTCTCCCATTCTGAGGGATGCTGCTTGCTTTACTTACTGTGTTCTCGGCTGTGCAGAAACTTTTTAGTTTGATCAGGTCCCAGGCGTGTATTTTTGATACTGCTTCAATTGCCTGGGGAGTCTGCCTCATAAAATATTCACCCAAACTGATTCCTTCAAGAGTTTTCCCTGCACTTTCTTCTAATATTTTGATAGTTTCATGTCTTAAGTTTAAATCTTTAATCCAGTGAGAGTCTACCTTAGTTAATGGTGAGAGGTGTGGGTCCAGTTTCAGTCTTCTACAGGTCAC